>JAVLVB010000103.1:1360621-1381467 GCA_032876305.1 Orestias chungarensis | reverse complement strand
TTATCCACTGGTTCCACACGTCCCGGATGTTTTGCCACCCTGGTTCCAGTCGGACGATAGCACTCATCTCCCGTAGGTTCTGGTGGCCCAACATGCACCAGAACATCACCGAGTACACACAGGCTTGTTCCATCTGCTCCAGGAACAAGTCCAGCAATAAACCCACCTCTGGACTGCTTCAGCCACTACCTATTCCCAACCCCTACCTGTGTCACTTACTCCCTTCAATAAACTTCATAACCGTACCTTCTGAGTGTCTCTGCCTTTGTGGGTCAGAAAACCTAGAAACCCAACATGACAAAACCAAAGAACTAAACGCATTTTTTAAAAATCATTTTTGCTGTATGATTTACAGAAGATTTTTTCAAGTGAAAGGCAGCATGTTAATGTCAAAGTGACTCAAATAGTGTCAGTATTCAGTATTTGAACAGTTCCTGTGGAATATAACTTGTAGCTATACACTTGTAAAACCTAATTTTTCAACCAAAAATTTTCTTTGTGAAAGATTCATTCAGCAGTGGAAGCCTGGAAACATAGGCGTCATGCTACTTGACGTGTTATTGGCTGACATTTGTAAGTGAAAAAGATGTTTTTGTAAAAACATTGCGTTTTTAATCAGCCATCCTTAGAGTCACTTCCTCAATAACATCCTTGGCTATTTTCACAGTTTTATTATATATCTGAGCAAAATACTATTAAAGAAAATAATTCAACTTACTCAAACCCTGATTATTAGTTATTGAAGTAGATTTTGGTTAATAGTGATACTACTCTACATGACCTTTTTAAGACTGTTTCCTAAATTATGCTAAGGTCAGTCAGAGGTCAAACTCGCTGTGCAGCACGGGTCCAGTTCTAGTATAGAGGGGCTGCTGGGTTTTAGACTCAGCAGGAAGTCTTCACTTCACACCTACGCTAGGTTTGAAATTCAATTTTCTAAGATTAAATCCTTTATGTTCTGTCCAACAATAGCAGAAGATCAACAGATCACGCAACAGACAACAGAATCTAATTCAATCAGGAACCTATTAGGAAAAGCAACAAAGAAACAGAAACAGAAATGGAAGGAGAACTGAAATATCTGTCTATAATGTTGTAAAGAAACACTTTTATAGATTTGCTCCTACAAAGGTTTATAGACTGTCTACTATTTTTGATCACGATTTGATTTTAATAGCTACAGCAGCTGAGAAATGCTCAATCTAATCGACATTGGTTCATTTATATAGTGTCAATTCATGACACGACTGTTCGAGGTACTTTACAAGAAACTTTATTTTAGTCCTATCATACATACATTCTAATCTTAGTTACATTGCATCAAGTTTAGTTTTTTTATTTGATGTCAATGTTTTTTTATTTGGGTAAATCCAGCAGATTGTATAGAGTCATTGACTTGTACCATTCCCAGCGAGCCGAGACAGTAGACAGTAGCGTGCGTTGTGTTCTTGACTTTACAGCAATCCCTCACACTGAGCATGCATGTCGAGAGAGATGTTGGAGAGTGAATAAAAATGCAGCACAAAGAAATCTCCAGATCTGCAGAACCTGTCTGAGGCCAAGCAGTCATCACGAAGAGGAAAACATAATGTTTACATCGGAATAACACCAAATTATTGTACAGTAGTCAAAGAAGAAAGTGGATCGTGGGAAAGTGGTCAGACTGTCCTCCAGTAACCTAAGCAAACAGCAGCTCAACTTTAGAGACAGCTCAGGATGACCTGACCCTTTATGATGAAGAAATATTGCTCAACGACTGGTCAAACATCACTCTGTTGTTTTTGTGAATATGTGGTGTGTTTGTGATGTTGTAAGAATGACGGCCGATCTGAAGATTGAAGGTATTTGCTGTTAAAGAAAAGCCAATCAGGGTTTTATTTTGTGAATCCTAGAATTCAGCAGTTTTGTTTTTAGGCCTACACAAAAACATTTAAGGAACAGAGTGTTGAAAGATCGCAGTGTTTTAGAGCTCCTTTGTAAAACTTTGCTAGTAGCAGCTCATCCCATCTGGTAATATTAAAATACATTTAAGCAGACTCTGGGGTTTTTTAAGTTCTGGCTCCATCCCAAATGATCTGAGCTCCTGCAGCCTCCTCTGTCTTCCCCACTGCCAGCTGAAGTGGCTGTGCCCCAGGTGCCCCTAAATCATCTGTCGCCTCCGGCTGTGATCGAAGAAAAGATCTTGCTTGTTGTGGCGTTACGTGGCAAAACGTTCACACCGGGGAGAGCATCTGAGTAATGACTGCTACTTGTGATTCGCCCCAAACCCTTGGATTTGCTTTCAGATTAATGTGGACTTCACCCAAAGCAGCCAAAAGAAAAGGTGGATGGTTGAAACCTTAAAACAAAAGTGTGAACATGAGGCGCAGTGAGTCATCGGTGGGCAGTATAGGCAGTATATGTTTGTAATGTATAACTGAGAAGGAAAACTCATCAGATCTAACCCTATTTTTGTTCATAAATTGATACCACTGTGAGTCGAGCTCTGCCAGGCAGACTGAGTAGGAGACTCTGGCTGCCTGTGTTCCTGGCAGTCCTGGGTGCGAAAACAAGAACGAGCTTGAAGAACATATTGGATTTTGCATGTGGGCTGATTCCTTTTTGCCTTTTACTTCGAAGGCCACATTTAACGCAGAAAAACAGAACCTTGGTTGCTTTGCTAATTCTACTCAGATCTGTGCAAAAGCTTACAAAGTATAACTGTTGCAGAGAGCAACTCTACTTGTAATGTAAAATTTCTTGCAAAATAATATTTCAACCCTTTACAACCACAAGGACAGGAGTGTACCTTATTGGGAAAGTAAATCAGGAAGTTTCTGCAGCTGCCTTAACATACAGTAGATCTCTTTATACCCATATTTACAGTCAAAATGAAACGTTTACGTGAAACAGTTAAAACGGCACCCTAAAATTATCTCTATTAACCATCTGAGCTTGTAAATGTGGGCCATTTTTTATTCATGGTTGAAAGTCGTACAAAATCATTGGACCACAAAATTACTCCAGGACTAAACTCTGAACACTCCTTACCAATAGTTTGAGGATTTTTTTATAAAGTGGCATCTCATATTTCAAACCAAAAGTTATCAAACTCAAACATTAAACCTCTAAAAAGTGTGGTGTGCCACTATCTACTTTCAGAAGTTACCTGATATTGGTAATGACTAAATAGATTCAACCTATGTTTAACCTGATCTCCGTGGAAATCCAGCTTCTCTGTGACTCAGAGGTTGTTTAGAGAAAAATGGGGAGCAAACAGCATCATTGAGTCCAAGGACATGTCTGGGACAAAGTTTAAATCAGGCTTACACTATAAAAAGATATCTTGATCAAGCATCAAAAACTGGTTTGTGCAGGCTGCGAACAAAGCCCTCGCTACCATCTTTCGGGTTTGGGTTGCATCTAACAGTTAAACAGTTCTACATCCACCTCTTTGGCTCGAGACGGATCCCAACGCGGTGCTCTCGACATTATTCGTTCTGCTTAAGACGTTCCTCAGAGTGAACAGCAAACTCTCTTCATGCATGCTCACGTTTACTGTTACCCTTCAGAAAACAAGTAAATCTGCCAGAACAGTCTAAGCTGAATGCCAACGCCCTTAATATCTGGGATAATGTGGAAAAAGCCATAAATTTTACAGATAACACTTCCAGTGGCTTTGCTTCACTTTAGAGGAGAAAACCTGAAGCTTTGCCAACAATGTGGGGAACATGTTGATTGGATAAATGTGATTATGCAGAAAAAAGTGCTAAAAAATAAGGAATATCCACTATGGTGCTAGAGTGCCCTGATTTCATTTCATTTCAATTAAAAATTAGCTCCATACTAAAAAGGTATGTATATTTATGTGTGGGTGCATGCTTGAATGTAATACATATAAACAGCAGCTGTACTGAGCTCTTCTACTTGGGTTTAGAAATATAGTAAGAATTAAATTTTGGTTAGAGTTAGGAAAATGTCTGGTATACACATAAATGCAGGAATGGAGTGTGTGCGCTTATATTTCTTATATCACCATTATATAATTATAGAGAACCTCTTTCACCAGTTCTACCAACAAAGGGAGATCATTCTGGAAAGAGAGGACCGTCCTGGTTAAGCATGAATGCAATAACGGAAATGACTGAAGCCAATACAAAGTCCTCAGACGAATAGAATTACAAGTGTTTATGTGCATATGTAAAGCAAAAGGAAGAGCTCACCCAGGGTGATGTCCATGCAACAACTGCCAAAGCAGGAAACTGGCTTAGTTTAAATTTCAACGACTATCTATAAAGACTGATATGTGCTACGTCCTTAAACATAAACCACATTAGTCTTTATAGATGTCCTTACAAAACCACAAGATTAGAAAATCATAAAGTGTTTTATTTTCAAGAAAAGCAAAGAGCTCATTATCGAACTCGTCATTTTACTGAAATGAGAGCTATGTTGAAATTTGTGTCGAGATGTTGAACTCTAATGTGTTGGAGCAACAGTAAATTCTAGTGAGAATCTCCCCATCTCTGTTGACCCCTGCAGACAGGAAGCTAAAGGACACCATGCAGGCCATGTTCAGAAAGTGCCGGCAGCGGAGTTACCTCAGGCTAAGGAAAAGTCACCCGGATGTCACATATCCCCTCCTCTGTACCACTCTCATCTGTCATCCAGAAATCCCACTGACCTTCTCTTCTCTGGTCTGGACTGATGTGACTGTCAAGAGGTTAACAGAAGGAGACTGTCCCGGCTGATCAAACTGGTGTCAAAAGTTCATTCACATGCTTTCAAGAAAAGGAAGGCAAGTTTTGTTAAAAAGCTTTATTTAAGGCAGCTGGGATGTTGCATGTTTATTTGGCGTCTAGGAAAACAAGTGACAACAGCAATGAAATTTACAAGAATTGGCTTAAAATAAATGATGACTGGGTAATAAGGGAATAAAACTTTATTGTCTGCATCTTGATAGACAAAGCAATGGCTGCACACAAAGTTCAATTTTATGACAGACTGTAAGTGCGTATATAATCTTTGTTGAAAGAAAGGAAGGAAGGAAGGAAGGAAGGAAGGAAGGAAGGAAGGAAGGAAGGAAGGAAGGAAGGAAGGAAGGAAGAAAGGAAGAAAGAAAGAAAGAAAGAAAGAAAGAAAGAAAGAAAGAAAGAAAGAAAGAAAGAAAGAAAGAAAGAAAGAAAGAAAGAAAGAAAGAAAGAAAGAAAGAGCCTTTTCTTTAGTACAGGAAACTAAAAAGCAATGCAGTAGAGAATCAAATCTACTTGTTCTTTCACAGCCCCATTGTGCCCTCAAGAGGCACTAGATGTTACTGCAACTGTCTCTCATAGTAATGCACATTCATAAGTGCCAGTGTGCGTCCTGAGCTGGCAGTGATAACCTCAAAGCTGAAGGTTGATAATGCCACAGAAGATGAGAGGTAAGAGATTTAGTTAATAACTGGAAAAATTGTAAAAAAAAAAAAAAAAAAAAAACTTCCCAGAATATGCTACAGATCTAAAATAGTGGTTCAGTCCAATTTCTCTACAGCATTTATTTTTATCACATTAAAAATGACAAAAATAATATTAACATTGGGCAATATTCATGCATTTCATAATAACTCTTAATAAGCTGTTGATATACCTATACTGGCTCGCTGCTGTGTCTTTTGATAATAATAGTACTTCTTACTATATTTCATATTAATGAAGTCTGTCATTCGTGTAATTTTTGTCATATAAAACAATTTCAAAAATAAATATTGGGAAGAGTTAAAAAGTAAACTATATATTTTTGTGTGTGTGGGTAATGTTGTGTATGGTATGAATATAGTTGAACAGTAAATAATAATGCCACATCTAAAAATGTATGTCATAAATTTGTTCCTGAAATTAAAAATCACTTTTAACTTTTTTATTTATTATTTAATGTTAAGATTTTTAATGTATATTATTTCCAAAATTATCTTACTCAACTTGTTAATAATTTTTTCATGGCTTTTATTATATATGTTGTTATTGAAATATCATTAGTAGTAGTAGTAGTAGTAGTAGTATTAAGAGCAGTAGGAGCATCATTAGGAAATATTTGTTATAAAAAACATGAAATATGTATTTCTTACATCAAATTATGACTCTTAAACAATATTTAAATATTAAATGAAAATTAACTTCAAGAAAAAAGTTAATTTAAGGCCCAAAAAGTCGTCCATGACATGGATGAATGGATGGATGGATGGATGGATGGATGGATGGATGGATGGATGGATGGATGGATGGATGGATGGATGGATGGATGGATGGATGGATGGATGGATGGATGGATGGATGGATGGATGGATGGATGGATGGATGGATGGAAACAGTGACAAACAAATTAGCCCAGTAATATCTCCTATGAAACAAAAGGAGGTAAAATGCTTGCTCTCTTATCCAATCGTGCATTCATAAAAATTCCCTGCTCCTCCTAATCAACATTAGTTATGAACACAGAAACCCGTTTGATGTACACACACACACACACACACACATTTAAAACTTCCCACATTCCCCGGCTGTTCTCTGATTCAAAAGGTAAACTTTGATTTGAAAATGCTTCTGACGAAACAACACATCACATAAAAATACTCTAAAGAACGTCTATTTGTGTGATCTTTTATTATTTGGTTTTTTTACCTATCCCCCTTCTCGTCTGTTCCATATCGATTTGTTTCTTTGAAGACGGATTGTGAGAAGAAAACAAAACAGCTCAATCCATCATTCTGTTTGCCCGAGGCTCTGCGCCATGAACAATATATTCTTGGTAGTATCTGAAAGCACCCGCGGGACACCGGCACAGTTCAAAGCCGTAGCCACAAACAAACCACACGACTTACTGCAGATCATTCGCTCCACTTCTTCTGCTTCATGCCAATAAGGATCAGAGAGAAGCAGCATTTCAAATGCTTTGCCTTTATCTGACAATCTAAACTCAAAACGAGACGAGACATTGCCAGCATTCATGAACGGCCCCTGGACTCAATCTGTTTCATGGGAGGAGCCACAGAAACATGTGGAAAAGACCAGAGGAGGAGAAAGTGTGGTTGGGGGGTTTATTACTTATATATGAATCCTTATTCTAAAATAAAGACTAAGAAATTTAAAGCCTTTTTTGCGGATTCACACTTTCAAAACATGAATAATCCTAATATAAAAAGATATAAAAAGCATTTGGGTTGTACTTTTATTTTGTTTCAGTTTCAGTCTAATTTGGGTTTATCATATAAAAAAATCTGATGGACAAATCATCAAACTGTGCATGAGGACAAAGTCGCTCCATAGCTTCTATTTTTGTTCCTCACAGCAAAACAGATAAAACATGTGGTACATGATTTTTAAATTAATAGGATTTGTCTTCCTCAGGATTATCCAACGATGCCCTGAGTGAATACAAAAAGCTGTTTCTGAATAATGATTGGATCTAATATTATGAAACAGGGTTTTACAAGTCAACTAAATTTGACTTTGGAACGTGAAGTGAAAAGGAACTTTTAGACTCTTGCAAAGAACTATCAAACCTAAATAAGCTACTTACAACAGAAGCACTAAAGACCAATGGAAACTGAACAGAGTCATGTTTACTATGGTGGTAACATTACATCCTTGTTCACTTTAACAATACAAAAAATTGGCTTCACAAGAATGGCACAGGACAAGCTTTGTATCGGAGGAAACAGAAAGATCTCAAATAGCACAGACTGCATACATAAATGTATATTATAAGTACTTATTATAATCATTACGTATTCTTATAACCCTGTTAAACACCTTTGCTGTTTTTCTTCTAGTTGTATAAGGCAGACCCAAAGAGAACTTGTCTTTGTGGATAAGGATCCATTTGGATATCATTACTGCTTAGACTGTAAACCATTTTTGTACTCGTGTTCTAAAGGCCTTCTTTCCCCCATGGTCTGACCTTGTCAGCTGCATCACTTTGCCAAGGAAATGCTTCGTTGGAACAAACAAAAGCAGCATACTGTAACCCCCGAGGAAAGCGGGATGGCTGTTAGCTAAAGGTAAACAAATCGTGGGTGTTTTTAACAGGAACAAGTAGCAGATTTCTCTGTGCAAGGCTTTGAAGGCAGCTGGTTATATTTTTTTTATCTCGGTAACAGCAAAGCAAACATCTTTCTTCATTTTGCTTGTTTGGAAAAATAACAAGTTTGAGTGCTTTCAGACTCTGACTGTTGCTGATAACTCCAGTTGCCATTAAAAAAAAACTCTAATAGTGGCTAAAGAGTCTCCATCTGTGTCAGCTAACCAGACTGGGAAGCTTTCATGGAAGCAGAAACTGTGAAAATAGTTGCCTTTTCTTTTCTCCAACCAGGGAATTACAGGACTACCACCTTGAGGGACCTTTTCCATTACAGCTAATAGGCCAAGATAGATGCTGGTTAATGAGCCTGTGGGTCGGCCTTCATCTGGAGAGTCTTTTGTTTTCATCTGCAACAAAGGGGAGGCAGAGTTACAGTGGTGTTTACCTGCTCTAAATTGACTTCATTTAAAGGTAATATATTGTAGAAAGACAGTGATGCTGTAAAGTGATGAAGCAGTTGTGCACTTTCATCCGAATTGCTTGTCATGTGTTCCAGAAGGATAGATGCTCTCATTTTAAATGAATTGAAAAAAAGAAATGTGTAGTGTAGTCTTGCATCAAAGGTAAGTTTAAAAACTCCTAACAAACAATTTCTTGTACAAACGTAGACGTACAGAGTTAAAACCTTCAAAAAAGGCATGGTCCTTATGTAAACCACCTGTGTAGTATGGAAAAATTGTACTTGAATCAAAAAACTGTTCAGAAAAACCTATCCAAATGTATGAAACTGATCTTAACACAGTTACTGATAAACGTGGAAGTGAAGTAGAACAGATAGACCAGATTTTTAACAAATCTAAGCTAGACCACATTACAAAATGAGCCAATGAATCGTCTGTCGAGCCTGCGAGCTTAAGGATTCTTCGCAGTATCTTAAATATTCCAACGGCTGCTCTCTTCTGGACTGAAATGTCTGAGCTTTTTCCAGGTATCTATTTTAACCACTAGTGTGGGAGGTCCCTGCCCCAGGAGCTCCAATGACCACATAGTATACTTATCTTCTCTTACCAGGCTAGTTTTAGTTGTTTCCTGAGCCCTTGCTATTTTTTGTGTTCTTTTTTCCTGATGTTCCTGCTAGCATCCTGTTAAAATATGCTTCATAATCTCCCATGTTCAATTCTTCTGTGCTATCCATAAGTCCAGTCCTCTTTAGCGTTTGGTATGACCTAGTCATATCAGCCATGTCTGTGATCTGTTGGTGGTACATAAGGGTTGTTCCTTCAGTTTCCTCTCTTGCAGCTTCCATTGTCCAAAGTACTGACTGAGCACTTCATCCCAATGGGCCATCTTGCTTATGTTTGGTTGGAGTGTGGATTTGTCATCCTCAATGGTGGCTCTGATGCTTACTAGACCTCTGTTTCTTTGTTAGTACCTAGTGTATAGCCAGTGTATACTGGCCTTTGGGTGAAATCCACCATGCTTGGTAACATTTATGTTTGCACATCAGTGATCTGGATTTCCTAACTTGGACAATTTATTGCCCCAGCAGGGTATCTAATTAGTGGCAAGGCAAAGGGTTTGATTGTTGTGGTGTTCCTTGGGAGCTGTTGATGGTTACCATTTGCCTATGGTTTTTGGCCCCCGAGAGAACACTTGAGAGCAGTTCAGCACACAGTTTGGCTCCCCAGGGGGCACTTCAGCCCATGTTTTAATATATAATACATACTGTTGATCTGGGGTTTACTACTAGGGAAGCACCTCCCTGCTCCAGTGGGGATGGTCGTGTTGTCCACACAGAAGTTTAATTAGTCAGTCACACAGTCCAACATGACATTGATGTCCTCTCCTTATGGCTGACAGTGTACTCAATAAAACCATGCAGTACTTGTCCAGCTTCCTCTGACCACCTTCTGACAGGTACCTTACTAGCTGCCTGTCTCTGAATATGTTTTTTTTTTATTTCAAGCATAGAAAAACAAGATTGTAATCTGGTTTTCCCAATCAAGGTCTTCATTTAGTAACATAAGGATTCTCTATGTTTGCTTTAAACAAATCCCGTCTTCCTTTCTCTGGTAGAGCAGTTGTCAAACTGTTGAAACATTAGAAGTGTAGCAGACACAGAGGCATGATTAAAATCACCAGATATTACAACAAGTGCATTGTTTTTGTAGCTTAGCAACCAAAGACTTTACAACCATTTTCAGCAACGGCTGATAGTGGGACATAAGTTGTGGCCAAAATCACACTGGTGAACACTTTTGGTCGATAATTCGGTCAGAAAAGTGATTCTAACAGTTCAATGTGTGGGCTGCAACGACACTTAGCAGTAACATTTTCTGGATGACACCATCTGTTATTGGCAATACAGGCAGGATTTATCTCCAGCACAATGCTGACCAAAATAAGAACTAGAGCGCTTCAGCTGGTCCTCCAACAAAAGTTAGAATGAAAAGGGGATATTTTTGTACATACCAGCTGTATGATGGATTTGAGATAGACTCAACATTAACTGAGAATTGTCTTTTTATTCTCTTTATTTCACTTTCTTGGGGAGTATCTGACAAAAATTTACGATTGGAGTATAAATTTTTGCACTGTCTGGCACACTGTCTTGTTTTATATTACTTCCCTACTTTTTTCAAATTCACATTAATATTACAGGTTTTTTATCTATTATAGAAAGAAAAGAAATTTACATTCCTCATTTCACTGCAAATTAAATCAAGGTTTATAACTTCTAGCTTTCAAAGTTATTTGTTATGGGAAAGTGTAGCGGGAAACAATGTCTCCAAAATTCTTCCATTTGATGATCAAAATAATTGTAGGAAAAAACCGAAGGCGCTGATTTATTTCTCAATGGGTTCTGCACCTTATTACTTCGTTTTTGCATCACAAAGTAATAAAAGGGCCGTTTGCTTATTATAATGTCTGGAATTAAAATACATATGAGCTATTACACACCTTACTCCTGACTGTCCAAGAAAAAGAAAAGTAACCATATTCTTTCTGGTTACACCGGAAATGCGAGTACAGAAAATAATGAATCATGTTGCTGTAATCCGCGTAATCAACCATTTAGTTGCAAATATAAGAGTTTACTCAGACCACAACAATTTTCATGGTGAATACACTGACTTTACCATTTAATACGGGAATTTGTTTAAGCGTTATTGACACATTTAAATTAAAGCCAGATTCTAAGATTGCAAGATGAGTAAGAAAAACATCCCAGAGGCCAACATTTATTTTTATCAACCAGTCAGGCAATAATGCATAACAGCTCTTAACCGTAAGGGTTAATAGATGGACTCCACTAGACCTTGGAAGATGTGCTTTTGTATCTGGAATCTGACAGGTTTAAACAGCACATCTTACAGATTCCCTATCTGCGGATTTTGAAACCCAAGTCAACATCTTACCCTACCAGGAAGGGTAGCTGATGTGCATGGGTTTTAAAAATACTTAGCTATGATGCCTCAAAGTAAAATCCAAATAGATTGTAGGATCAAAGTTTTCCAGGAGAAAATTGTCCCAAAAATGACATCTTTTTTTTTTCCGCCTTGCCTCAAAAGTTATATATGCACACACGTAGGAGTCCATGATGTGTAAATAACAATATAGGGGATCTACGGTATTCTTACTTAGGAGTTAGGTACCACAAATGCCCATGAATTGTTAAAATACCCAAACACTCCACACGCTTATTTCTGCTCTTGGGGTTACAATCAATCAGTGTTAAGGTATATAAATGGTGCTGCTAATAGCATGTCAAGTAGCATAGCTATTAAGATCAAATCTGCCAAAAATGTCCCACCATGCCAACGTTTGTCATTGATTCAGATTAGATGTACATGGCACATCCCTGTAGGCATGTTTGGTGGAGAAGAGGGTTCTGGAGCCCTTGTTGGTCTTGCAACCAACAAGCTGTGTACATTTTAAAACCATTCACACAAAACCAGGTATAACCTCTTGAGCAATTGGAGCTTGTTTGTTGAGTTGGACCAGCCTTTGCTTCCAACATTCATAAATGGTTCAGCCCTGTTGTTTCCCTGGACTATTTTTGACTTGGAACAACCAGCCCCTTGTCAAACACATGAAAAATCTCAACACTAGCTAATTTCATTTTATTTATTTATTTGCCTCTAAAGCATTGCCTTTATGGACCAAACATTCCCCTGTTGTATAACAAGTAGCAGTTGCCATGATAAAGAGATAATTTGTCTTATTTACTTCATCTGGCAAGAAGAATCAAGAACCATTTTATTTGTATAGCGCCAATATACAACAGATGTCGTCTCAAGGCACTTTACAAGGAAATCAATTAAAATTATAGATATATCAGCAAGGGCATAATTGTTAGACCTGAACAGTTTATGTTAGCGCTTGATTCTCTGGCACCAATGTTGAAGGAAATATACCCTAAAGAATGTGTTTAAAAGTACACATGATATTAAAACCTCCATGAGTAGATGGTTGTTCGGTGGAAAGACTTCCCTTTGAAGGCAATTAAAACCAATAAAATATTACTTTAGGGTAATTAAATTTTCCTGCATTTCAAAGATAACGATGTACTTGATCAAACAAGGCAAAAAGTGGCCTAACACCGTGTTGTCAAAGGGGTGCATCGATTACCTTTCCCAGTCTCATTTTGTCTGAAACCCTTGCAGGCTGTTTTCCACTTTAAATTAGATTGAAATTGTATTTGGTGAACAACACTCAACCTCTTCATAATTAACATACGTTATGTATGTTTTCCCACAGAAATCTATACAAATGACTGTTAACTGACTATCTCATTTCAGCTCTGCAGTTATAATCAGGATCTTTGAAAGGAGGCACTTTGTTCTCAGCTAACTACTCAGTGGATGAGTTCATTTCACATTCTCACCTCTAACGGTTCCGTTTTCACTCCTTTGATGACTTCAAACGATCTATTCTGCCAAGTTGGAGTAGGCAAACACTATGACTATGACCACCCACCTACAAACACACACAGGCAATTCCTCTTCATAATAGTATATATGGTGGTATATTTGTGAGACTAATAATCATGAATTAGTTGGACGAGAATACAGAGTCAGTGTACAAAGGCATACACATACTCTGTATAAAAGCGTGTAAAGGAACCCAACTTATACAGTGGATCCTTCGATTTTGTGCTGTTTAGCAACAGGTAAGTCTTATCTACATCTAAATGGTTTAACCAGTGCAAAGCTCCATAGAGGTAATTATTGGATCTGTAACCTCCAAAAAGAGTTTGCCTTTCTATTTAATGATGATTTGGCACAAATATAAATCAGCACTATTATTATTATTGTTATTATTAAGCTAAAGGTCGTAAAATAAGATGTATTCAATGGTAAATATAGTTCACAGAGGGAACAAAGACAGAAATAACATATATTCAATTTGTTTAAATGATAAAATGACACTTTAATAGCTTCTCTGCATAATAACATAACTAATCCATACAATTTATATAACCCCCTGACATTTGGTGTTTGTAGAGAAGGTGCCAAACCTTTCTAGGGAACCAAAACAACTAGAACCCAGTGTGAGTTTCTGACTACCGATTTGTGCCGGTGCAACCAGAGTAATATTCTGAAAAAACGTTCAGTTCTCTTTACTTGTAGAGCACATTACACTACTTTCACACACTGATGGTGCTGAGCATTGTAACCACAGCTGCCCTGGGGAAGACTGACAGAAGAGAGACTGTCATTCAACTGACGCCGCCTCTCACAACCACCAGCGGGCAAAGTGGTTCAAGTGTCTTGCCCACAGACACAATGACTGAGATGGACGAAGCAAGAGTTGAACCCAGCAGTAACCACGTAAACTTCTTCCTCCTGAGCCCCAGTTAACCCTCGTTAGATTGATTTATGCTGGATCTTGGACTGTCATTCATAAACTTTGTGCAGCACAGGACGAAGAAGATATCATACTCGGGTGCCTTTGAACAGGTGGAATAGGAATTTGTGCCTTTAATTCCCAATATCTTCTATTAGGTAGATGAGAAACAGCAAAATCTGAATTGGGGGTGCTAAAGGAAGAGATTAACAGACCTTAAGGCCTTAATCTAGAACCAATTAGGCTCTGATACCTTTTCAACCCTCCTCTAAAGGCACAGATAATCGAGAAGGTCTGTTCTTACG
Source organism: Orestias chungarensis (assembly GCA_032876305.1). NCBI lineage: Eukaryota > Metazoa > Chordata > Actinopteri > Cyprinodontiformes > Cyprinodontidae > Orestias > Orestias chungarensis. The sequence continues at coordinate 1,367,275 of JAVLVB010000103.1, read as the reverse complement.
TGATAAACTGAGAGCTCTCCTATTCCGAAAGACTGCAAGTGCAATCATTGGACATCTCCAATAGCCTTCCTGCCATCTCCCTAGGGAGCTGTTTTAGCTTCATTCTTCTAGAAAGAAACATCTTAACAAATCAAAAACTTGTTTGACATACAGTTGGCTTTGAATTGCCATGCTACATGCTTGGAGGTAAGTTGAGGAAAAGATTTCTGTTCAGGCCACTTCACCTTTGACCCAGTCTCCTGTGAGCTGCTGAAAATGGACGAGCAATTTGAGAGAGTTAGCAATGTAATTCAAAGCTGAGTGGATAGAAAGAAATGGACTAATTTTCTTTGGACTTTAGCGCTGCTTTGAAAAATTACAGACAGCAGTCAGAGAGAGGAGGGATGAGTGTCAAGGTTCTTGATTGCTCTTTTCTCTGTTCTTAGTGAAAAAGCTGAGATGACTGTGTGGAACTCTTTTTTAATACAGGCATTGAAATAAAAGCAGAGAACAAAGCTGTCATCAGAGTAATTTGAGCAAAAATTGAAGAAGCGCTGCAAGGAAAAGAAAAGAAAAAGTCCTTGACATTTCCATCAAATTGGATTGGAGAAAAGACTTGCCGCTGGCAGAAAGACTAAGCGGCAAGGTTTTACTTTCTGTGTCTCAGACATACTGCTGGTGTCTTTATGGATATGTTACCCTCAGATAACGGCTGGAAAGCCCTGGTCTGTAATTATAGTCTGCTGGCCTGCTTTAAAGGCAGAAATTTCAGTAGCACTTGACAGCGGACTGCCAGAGCAGCTTCTCCCAGAACCAGAGTGTGGGCTGTGTTTCTGCTTTACTGTCCTCTTGCAGTTGCTGTGTTTGTTTAGTTGTTACATCACATCTAATTTTGGGGTGAATGTGGCTCTGTGGGTTTGTTAAAGGTGTGTGTAGGCTCCATACATTTGTCACTGAAGCTTTAAAACCTTTTTTTGTCATGTAATTGTTAACTGTTACATTCTGTGCCTCCCATGCATGATTCCATTCATCGTGTCTTAAGCCCGTTTGGATCTTTATTCTTACATTACTATTGGTATGAATAACTTTTTAACATTTCTTTTCAACTGTCCTACCTTTTTATTTAATTTTAACATCATGTGGCTTTTGCTGTTGAATCTTTACCAAAGGAAAATAATAAACCTTTCTACAAAATAGAGCCACTAGGGACATATTACACAGACTAAATCCCAGGCTGGTATTATACCACTTAAACTACTCATTGAAACTAGCGTCAAATAACACATTGCGATGTTTGTGGCTGTTTCTGCTTTTTTTTTAAATGTGCAGATTGTTTTTAGCTCTTCTCCTTCTACTAGAAGGAGAAAACTTGCTCCAGTTTCAAGTGTTTTATTCCAGGATCATTTAGCTCTATGATAAGCTTCCTTTATCCTGCTTTTGAAATGATCTCCCCTATCATGATGAACCAATATGTTTCAGAGTAGGAATAGGGGTACGGGCAATGTTCCCTTCATACCACACAAAACATTTTTACAGGATCGCCTTTTTCCACATGTTTCCTGCACATTCTACGTACACATGGAAAACATTAAACAGGGCTTTTACTCTAATATTTCTTTACTCAACAGATCATAATCTTGCCTGACCTGAAGATTCATGATATTGCTTCAACAGTACCCGTCTGAAAACAAGAAGTAAGCTAAACTATCTCCAGAAGGCAATGTTTCATGTCTGAACCCAAAGAAATTCAGTAACAGATGCAGTGCAATACAAAGGCATTGGCATGTAGCTATCTGATAAGGGTTACAAAGAAATTGTCATGGTCTATGGAGTCAAGAAATTCAAGCTGAGATCCATTTTTTGCACACAAAAGAAAAGTAGTTAAGAAAAGTAAATGGGGTAGAACCAAAATTACTGAAAGTGTGCATCCATGACAAAAACCCTCAAGTTAGGCGGCTGTTCTGCATTCATCATGAGGAAAGACTGGGGGGAAATGTGGCAGAATTGTTCTGCTTTTGGGACAAAAGGCCCTTCTTCTTTGTTCTTTTCTTGTTAACTATACTATAACAAAAATAATTATTCAAACTATAAAACCTATACTGTAGGTATAAGGGACCAAAGGCCTGTTATCACGAAAAATGCCTTCATTATAAAGACGTTTGGGGAACCTTTTTTGGTAGGTGGGATTCTGGTCTCTAGCAGTAAAGAAGCGTCTTCTCTGGACCTACAATCCAGTTTAGTTGTTTTGGCTTGACCTTAGATCGGCCATTTATGTTGGAAAATCTTCAAATTTGTCTCCAGTCACCCAAAAGTGTAACTCAGAAATATAAAAGGCTCATTACAACTTGTTGCCAGTTGTTGTTACTTTAAGGGGCAATAACTTTTTCTTCAAAAATGTTCTGTTTTCTAATCTGAATCACTGAAACAAAGTGACAAAATCCTAAAAAAAATATGACAGAGGGAAACATATTTTTGGGACAAACACTGTGGGAATTGTATGACTAAGTATCCGCAGCTGCTCCTTTCTGCAGAGAAATGCCATGACAGTTTGGCAGTTTAATTTTCCTTTGCAGAAGAAGTGGCGATGGCTAACCACCTACACACACAGAGCTGTGACGTTCTCCCAGAGACACATTTGATCACAGGGTTTTGTGTTCCTGGTTAGGAACCAGCTTCTGTGAACAGAGGATGTTTTTTTGTTGTTGTTGTTGTTTTTTTATCACCCAGTAGGAGATCCTATAAAATGTATAAGGAAAAAAAAACTTAGCAGCACATCCCTGCGTAGGAGTGTGATATAATAAATAGCTAAAACATAATAATGATAATAATCAACTTCAGAGAAATAATTCAAAATTATAATGAAAAGAGATGACGACAAACAAAAGTACAGGTGGTACATAAACGCACAGATGGTTCTTATTTGCCACCACAGATCTCCAAAATATATCATACTGTATATTAATTTCACTAGGCGATCCCAAAATTAAATAAACTATTAAATATATCATATAATAAATAAATGTACTGTTAAATGGGCCATTGAATAATGTAATATATCTTTTAAAGTATGGAATTAAACAACGTACTTTTTTAAACATAGACAAATAGTTGTAATTATGTCACTATATTTATTTTAAAAATAAATAGTGTGGGTGACATATTAAATGTATTTTTAAACGATCGCCAAATCATCCGTAGTCACATGGGGTCACAAGCTGAAGAGTGTTGGACTCCCTGACCTACCTTTGAGGATTGGATTTTATGGAATACTGGGGAAATATGAAATAAGACTAAATTTTACCTTCTTACTTCCTTAGTTTTCTTTAATGATCTTATCTCTGCTTGTATAGTTTAGCCCTTTAACAAGCCCATGATGACCCCGGAGCCCAAAGTCATTGGACTCTCTTTATTAGTTGACTTTTTTTTTTATAATTTTAATGGAATAAAATGTATTTTAGAAATGTAGTTGTTGGATTTGTTGGATTTCCGTACTCATACCTAACAATGGTTGTTATTATTTGAGTTATCTAGTTTGGGGAGCCCCCACCATCTGCTTGGCTAAACTATACATGTTTTCTACTAAATTATTATTGATGTCTAGTTTTCCTTTCCTCTACTGTCCTAAAATGATCTGGCCAATTGCATAGATTGTTTGCTCCGCTTACATTCTGTAGTTGACATCTTTTACGGACGAGTTAATTACATTTAGGAGCTCGGGAGTCATGTAAAACCTGCATTTAAACATAGTTCTCCTGTGTCCTCTATGCCTTCAATGCTTGATTCCTCTCAGTGTGAAGCAAAGTATAGTCCAGTTTTTTTCCCCTGCAGCATTTACAGACCGATCCTGCGTCAGATTTAAAGTTGGGTTCTTTCAACACATATCAATACTCCTGTCATGTCAGCAGCGGCGGCGCGCTTATTGAACTTTAAAGCCTTGAGGTCTCTCTCAACAGCAAACAGCTGAAAAATGAAATGCCCTCGTTTGCTGAACTGCTTTGAATCGCATCGATCTGCTCACGATTGATCACGTCGCCGTTAAATGCTGTGAGGGTTTGGAGCTCTTCATGGTCTCCACATCCATCTCTCAGCCGTGTTTCTTGTCCCCTCAACTCGTGCCAAGCACCTCAGCTTCCACGATTACTCTCCTGAAAGCCCAGACGAGACACACACCCACACACAGGAGGGCGTTGATTTTTCAGTACATCACAATGATTGTACTGGGGATGAATGAAGGAAAACGCCAAATGTTTGTCGTATTATCATTTATTTTCTTGCTTCTACTACAAAAGTTGCAACACAGGTTATAATCTCTCTCTCTCTTTCCATGAGTGTGTGGACGCTGGATTATTACTACTAACCACTGCAGGCAGCAGCAGTTCAACTATTGATTTTTTCCTCTCAGTCCACTGTTTGTCTGTCTCTGTCCCATCACTTGAGAAAATATGTGAGAAGTCTGTTTTCTTTGTTGGAGCAGTTTTTAATTTGACTTTTGATAACATGGCCAGCGTCGTTTGTTGTGACAAATACTTTCAGACATCAACTCGAATCCAGCCACTTTTATTTGTTGGGGTTTATTTCAGTCGATGAATTCATCTTTCTATCTTATCATATTTTGCCTATTTATCTTCGCATAAACTACAATGTCAAAAACAGACATGAGCTGAGCCTTCGTGTCCTCGTAGAAAAATCTCATGTGAAAACCAAGTAATCACTTGTTTTGTCACATATTTCCCCATAATTTATAAATGTGAATCACATATTTACCTCATAATGTGCACATCTGTAGTTCACCATTTCAACATGGTGGTGGCAGATGAGACGAGAGGAGATTGAGATGAGATAAGATGTACTTTAATGATCCCAGAATTGGCCAGCAGCACCAAAACTTGGAAAAAAGCGAAGATATGTCCAAGAGAACACAAAAAAAAAATAAATAACAAATAGAATAGGAAACTACAAAACATCCAAATTATAATGTATAAATGTGGATAAACCCCTGGGCATCAAAACACACACACATGAGCTGATTTTCAGCATTGTTTTAAATAAATGTTGACTAGACTTCCTGTTTATTGTGTTTACCAACGATACATTCAACACTACACGTGTAGTGACCTTCAAAATAAGCAAAGATAATCCAGCCTAGCGACTCCCTAATTAAGATTAAGCATGTTTAGTAGCAACAAAGAAAGCTTTCCACTGCTACCTTTGCTAAGGGATCAAGTTTTTGCATGTACTCTATACTCGTTTTTAGCCATATTTGGTGATTTTGCTTTACAGGATAAAGAAGAATGGGGGGGGGGCAGTTTTTGTTAATATCTATATGTAGTTGCTCTTCAGAATGTGAATGTGATTTGTGTTTATGTGTTTAAGTGTGTAATGAACTACTAGAGTGATCCTGGAATGAAAAATGAAAAAAAGCTTTATTAAGGTACACATCTTCCTTGTGTGATGTTATTCTAAAACTGCCCAGAAGATGGAGCTAGATGACTATGCAAAATATGGATTTTCTATGCAAACCTTAGTGTTTTTATGTATTATAGAGTTAGAATTTATTCTATTTGTAGAGCTGATTGCTTCTGCTCAAACACCCATGCCTTCCTTGGACCTTTTAGTTGTTTTCTTTCTTTCACAGCATTATTTTTCTGCCAGTCAGATGCAACACAGGATGACACCTTGATCTCCTCCTCACCAGTAAGGAAAGAAGTTCTCATTAATTACAATGTTATTTGATATTATAAGGTCTGTATTGTAATTCTGAAATATGTATATTTTATTATAACTTAAATAACGTCAATGTCATGTATTTATCTAGTTTGTACAACCAAATGAAACCCTGGGTTCCCCTTGTGGAGATGTAACCTTGACTCTTTATTTGTAGTTCCATTTGTGTCCATCAGGGGGCAGTAAAGCGACAAAACAATCGGAGGAAACGGACTGAACGCCGAAGAAGTCACCTTCAGTCCGTGGAGGGAATTATGACAGTTTGTTAGCCAACAGAAACTCCAGACGTTTGGAGAAAGGTGAGAATTAGGGAACTCTATTGGAGTGGCAGACATTTTATGACCACATTCAAACAGACCGAAGGGTATGTACCACTTCCGGTCATTTTGTTAGATCTTTATAAGGTAAAACATGCGTTAAGATGCAGGTTTTACACTCTGTACCTTTCAGACTTTGTATATAACTAATTGTATCACTTCTCCAATAGTTTATCATATTTATTTAACGTTGCACGGACTACATGCTAAAGTGTGCTTTTAAAGACAGACCTGTTTCAAGTGAAAGTGAAAAGGGCGTCAATATTTTATTTCTGTGTAATTAAATGGTGAGGGTGAATCATTCTTTTCTTATTTTCTTATCTTTTCCATTTTCTGACTGGCTGTAGATCCCAGTAACTTCCTGTCGCTCTGAAATGCTTTCATTCACTGAGACTCATTCCTTACAAGTGTTTAAGGAAGCACTGGGGCTGATTTTATACACGTAACCATGGAAACCCTTAAGGTAGCACTGGGGCTGCTTAACTGCCGGATTTTATACACGTAACCATGGAAACCCTTAAGGTAGCACTGGGGCTGCTTAACTGCCGGATTTTATACACGTAACCATGGAAACCCTTAAGGTAGCACTGGGGCTGCTTAACTGCCGGATTTTATACACGTAACCATGGAAACC
>JAVLVB010000103.1:1321517-1360521 GCA_032876305.1 Orestias chungarensis | reverse complement strand
GTAACCATGGAAACCCTTAAGGAAGCACTGGGGCTGCTTAACTGCCGGATTTTATACAGGTAACCATGGAAACCCTTAAGGAAGCACTGGGGCTGCTTAACTGCCGGATTTTATGCACGTAACCATGGAAACCCTTAAGGGAGCACTGGGGCTGCTTAACTGCCGGATTCTATACACGTAACCATGGAAACCGTTAAGGAAGCACTGGGGATGCTTAACTGCCGGATTTTATACACGTAACCATGGAAACCGTTAAGGAAGCACTGGGGATGCTTAACTGCCGGATTTTATACACGTAACCATGGAAACCCTTAAGGAAGCACTGGGGCTGCTTAACTGCCGGATTTTATACACGTAACCATGGAAACCGTTAAGGAAGCACTGGGGCTGCTTAACTGCCGGATTTTATACACGTAACCATGGAAACCGTTAAGGTAGCACTGGGGCTGCTTAACTGCCGGATTTTATACACGTAACCATGGAAACCCTTAAGGAAGCACTGGGGCTGCTTAAATAGGACAGTTTTGTTCTGCCTTTTTGCTTCTTTTTCTTCTCTCGCATAATAGTTTCAGATCATTAAATACATATCGCATACTAGACAAACATAAGATGGTAAAACACATAAAAGGTGTTTTCAAATGCCAATCAGTCCAAATGAATCCTACAATTTCAGAGAGCAACAGTCAAAGGTAGGCAAGGATATTTAACCAAGTAGTTGTGAGTATCTGTAAAATTAGAATACATTAGAATCCACATCAAGTTGAAAACCTGTGCAAGTCTATCTGTGGTTACTATCGTCCCTGGAAGTGGAGCACAAAAACACGTCCAACAGATTTACCTTCACAAGTGGAGCATTACAGGTTCTGTCACACTGCCAAAACGGAAAGCTGGCGATAAGAATAGAGGAGAGGAAGGATAAGAGACAACAAGAAAACACTGCAGATCCGCTTTCCTTTCCTGAAGAAAAAAAACTAGAAATCATTTATATATTTTTTTACTCCAGTACCAAACAACAGATGTGCTTTCCATGTTGCACAGCGAGTCGTTTATATACATGTTTGTTCTCACACTGATCTAGCACATTCAAAAGTAAAATTGGGGATTTTGACTGTATATTTCTTTGTTTTACACGTTTTTCCAAAAGAATGAGTGCAGAGGGGTCATCTAGAGGCTCATGGAGAGGCGGGAGCAGGGGATGGAGAGGATCTGGTAATGGATGGAGAGGACAGGGAGGATGGAGGAGACCGTGGAGAGGAGGTTCAGCAGGAGGAAGCCGAGGAGCCGGAGCCGGTGGAGGAGGATCGGGGAGCCCAGCTCTCGGCTCCCAGAGAGGTGAGGTCCAATATTGTTACCCTGTTTTAACCAAAGCTGAAAGAAGAAACCTCACTGTGTTTAAAACCCCCTGCAAAAGCTTTCATGTTTTCATTTTATTAGTTTAAACAGACAAAATATTCCTTCAGTTATGCTTTTGTACTTGTTCTGGTAAAAAATAAGCTCTCCTGTTTCCCTTCAGCACCTATCCAGACTACTCTAGATGCACTGTGTCCATACAAAGGATGGAGTCTGTACTTCACTGAAGGTATGTTTGGTTATGTGTGATTATAGAACATAGGGCTGTGCTACAAGTTGAGATTTAATATTTTCTACCACCACCAAGGCTTTAAAGGCCTCAAATCACTTGAGTTTATTTACATTTATTAAACTTAAAGTGGAGCCTGATTGTGGAATTAAAGTAAAATAAAGACTGTACAATTCATTTACATTCACATCAGACCAAAAGAAGAGCAACACTAACCCTTTCTTTTTATTCCACAGAACATAGCATATCATTCAAACGAACAAGTTGTTGATTAATTATTAAGTTACTATCTAGCTAAAAATAATAAAAACAATGGTGTCTGTAAGAAAGAAATAAAAAGCACACAAAACAGATAAAAAATGGTGGCTTGATTGACTTATTCTAAACCAGGGACTGTTAAAAAAAAAGTTGAGTTAAAATTTTCACTGCATCTTAGATGAAAATATTGCGTAGGGCTAATCCACAATTTAATGTTTTGAAGAAAAAAACTTATCAGTGATTCAATAGTGAGGGTTTGTCTATATTAGTTCTTTTTTTCACATAAGTTGAACCAATTGAGGCTAAAACTGGTTCAAAAAATTGTCTAATTATTGCTTTAGATATGTTGTTCATCCAGCTAATGGCATATTTTAGAGTCTGTGTGCCCTGGTTAACAAATATTCGATTACTAAATTATTCGACAATTATTTCAATAGTCCATTCGTCAAGATTAATTATTCCTTGTTTTTGTTATTTTTCTAACTGACGGTTATCATTTACGGCAGAAGACATTTGATAAATGTGCAGAAACAGAACCAACAAGCCAAATTACCTCCAAACTCCCAGCAACCAAGCTGCATCACATCTAAACAGTCCCTCCAGAAAAAAATGCGAAAGTGTGCAGAACATGCGGGGGTGCGCGTGATTCTTTAAAAAAACAACGCATATTCACCGCATAAATAAGAGCTAAGATCAGAAATCACAGAATTATGTAAATCCGCCTGATTTTACTGATCCTGAATTTTTTTTATTTTTTTTATTTTTGCAATAATTTGCAATAATTAATCATTTGTCTAACTTTTGATTGACACTAACCCAATCAAGCATGGGAGTTTCCAATTCATATGAACATGCTCAGATAGATTTTTTGTTTGAGGCATTTAAAATCTAATCTCCATCTGATCATTATTATTTTTAAATATCTGTATCTGTTTAAAGAGTAAAGTGGCCAATATTAGTGACGTTATTTCCCCTCTCGGAGGGGGAGTTTTTTTTGCCTCTGTAACGTGACGGTAATAGAGCCGCAGCGCGGAGGTGTGGGAGGTCTAACTGAAGCAGAGAATAACTGTCGCAACAGTGTTAATATCAGATAACATGGGACCACATTGTCATTATATGTGCATCCCTAGCTAGCTTCATGGAATCTCTCCTTGTTTTTGTTTTTTTTTATACTGTATTTACAATGAGATTTTTATACACAACAAAACACTACACAAGCAAGAAAAAGAAAGAAGAAAATCACATAAAAGACAATGAACAGCGTTCAGAACAGAAGTCACCAAGGGAGGGGGACAGCAATACATCGCATAAGCAGAAACTGAGACAGACAGCTTTTTAGTGAACAGGTTACAGTGTATAAAAAGTACCATGAAGAGACAAACAGGTGGGAATTTCTATCCGGAATTACAAACTCCTGCCAAACCGCACAGCGCCACACCCCAATTACCACCCCAAAAAGAAAAAGAAATTACTGATATTCAGCTTACTTTAGCATTCTTATACATTAACCATTTCAACCACGAGCGTCGAGAAAGATATTAATTAATTAATTAATTAATTCTAATATTTTAATGTTCTTATTAAAGTGGTGCCTGAGCTGCAAGTATCTGAAAAAGTCTTGTTTGTCGAGGTCAGATTTTTCCCGGAGTTGTTGGAAACTTTCCAGATCAGTTCCAGATGAGATCACCCAGTACGATGTAATGCCTTTTCTGGTTAGTTGATTGAATTTGAGTCAAGTTGTGCTGGTACAAAATCTCTATCATGCTCAAACCATCTTAATAACCTAATTTTCCACTCTAAAAGTGGGTTTTGAAACTCTCTAAACCAGATGTTGAGGGGGACTTTTGTGGAAACACACGATTCATCTGCATATTTCGTTTTGAGGTGTTTATCCCCCAGCAGAGCTTGCAGGGGGATGTCAATTTGACTTAATTCTAGTTCTTTCCATTTTGCCTTATATCCCTCTTCACACCAGTAAAACGCAAATTGCAGTTTTGCTGCTCTGTAATAATTGTCCAAGCATGGGAGTGAATGTCCTCCTTTATCTCTTGGTAATTGTAACCGTTTATAGCGTACCCTTGGTTTCTAGTTCTGCCATATAAACCTGGAGATGATCCGGTTCCACTCGTTAATCTGCTTGGTAGGAATTTCTATTGGTAAAGATTGAAAAAGGAACAGCAATTGAGGTAAAATTATCATTTTTATGGTTTCTATTCGATTGTACAAATCAAGCATCTGGGGAGCCCATTTGTCCAGATTATTTTTAACTTTATTTGTCATAGTACCATAATTACCTTCTTTACTTTCTTTTGTTTTCCAATTAAATTTGATCCGATTACTTATATCCTTTCGGGGTGAGTAGTCAAAGCACATGCTCTCCCTGTTTTAAACAATAATTGTTTACATCTATAATCTTTTTTTGTTTTGTTTTTTTCTCTCTCTCTAATGTTCGCAACATGTTGTTTTCCACCAAGGTTTCATAGAGAGCTCACCCAGCGTGGAGAAGATCAAAGTGTTTGAGAGATACTTCACGTCCCGGATCCATCTGTATGATAAGGTCAGTTTTCTGTTGCATGAACTATGTTAATTTTTTAGGGTTCTCCCGATCCGATACTGGTATTAGAAATCGGACCGATATCAGCCGGAAAACGAGTAAAGGAATTAAATCAGCCTGCATAAAATCTCCGATATAAGCACCCCAACGCAAGCAGTCTGTTCCTGCATCCCAGTTTCTGTTTCACTTTGCATACCAGTTCAAGAATAATCCGTAAAAATAAGGAGTTCAGTAAGAGGACATTTTAAACTTTAACACACAAATTTAATGCTATAAGCCATAAACAGTGTGGGCTTCCTAACTTGTAGTATATTTTTATCTTTAGGTTTCAAATTTACAAAACTCATTGGTTAATAATAAATGGATAAATGTTTCTCATACTTATTGTACAATTTTTATTCCACTCTACTAAATGAACAAAAGCCTCTTCATGCTGATATGGTATTGGGTCAGTGTATCGGGCTAAACCAAAGACGGCAATATCAGTATCGTATCGGAAAGGTTGGGTAACGAGACGTGGCCGTGTTTCTGTGCAGGATGAGATTGAGCGGCAGGGCAGTGTGCTGGTGGATTACGCTGATTTAATCGGGGACAAAGCTGTGCGTGACGCGTTGCCTGACTTGGTGACGGACCTGAGGGAACAGCCAGAGGTGATGCTCAACTGTTTGGGCGTGGCCATACATCAGGTGAACAAAACGATACACATTTGCAGTCAGATGTAAAAACAATGTAATAATATGTGTAATAAGGTAATGATATACGTGTGTGTGTGATTCAGGTGTTGACTGCAGATTTGGAAAAACAAGCTGCTGAGCTCCAAGACGACGAGCTTCCTGTCGCCAGACCAATCATTAACATTCCTCATATCAGCGTGAGGTGGTGACCCGAGCACAGAGCGGGACGTCGTTTTGCAGACGCCGGTTCGACCGCCCCCCCTACTGAATGTTTCCCTTCCCTCACAGGTTGTACAACTACGAGCCACTGACTCCGCTGCGGACGCTGCGGGCCAGCGTGTTCGGCCGGATGGTGTGTGTGAGAGGAACTGTGGTCCGGGTGAGCAACATTAGACCTCAGTGTACCAGGATGGCGTTCAAGTGCCAGACCTGTGCTGGAACTCTGACGCTACCGCTGCAGCATGGGAAATATGCAACACCTACCAAGGTATGCACGCCCCTGCTAACTCTCAGACTTATTCTATCCCTTATACGCGCAGTAGGCTTTGCTAAACCACATTTCTTAGCATGTTATGTTGTACTTCAACATAGTAATATACACTCACCGGCCACTTTATTAGGTACACCTTGTAAAATACCGGGTTGGACCCCGCTTTGCCTTCGAGAACCGTCTTAATTATTCGTGGCATTGATTCAACAAGGTACTTGAAACATTCCTCAGAGTTTGGTCCATATTGACAGGATAGGATAATGCAGTTGCTGCAGATTTGTCGGCTGCACATCCATAATGCCAATCATCACAAAGGTGCTCTATTGGATTGAGATCTGGTGACTGTAGAGGCCATTTGAGTCCAGTGAACTCAATGTCATGTTCAAGAAACCAGTCTGAGATGATTTGAGCTTTATGACATGATGGCGCGTTATCCTGCTGGAAGTATCCATCAGAAGATGGAACACTGTGGTCATAAAGGGATGGACATGGTCAGCAGCAATACTCAGGTAGGCTGCGGTGTTCCAACGATGCTCAATTGGTACTAAGGGGCCCAAAGAGGGCCAAGAAAATGTCCCACACCATTAAACCACCAGCAGCAGCCTGAACCGTTGATTCAAGGCAGGATGGATCCATGCTTTCATGTTGTTGATGCTAAATTCTGACCCTACCATTCGAATGTGGGAGCAGAAATCGAGACTCATCAGACCAGGAAACGTTTTTCCATTCTTTCCATTGTCCTTCTATTGAACTTGGGTGAGCCTGTGTGAATTATTGCCTCCTGAATTATAGTTTCCTGTTCTTACCTGACAGGAGCAGCACCCACTGTGGTCTTCTGCTTCTTTAGTCCGTCTGCCTCAAGGTAGGACGTGTTGTGCGTTCAGAGATGCTCATCTGCATACCTTGGTTGTAATGAGTGGTTATTTTGAGTTACTGTTGCCTTTCTTTTAACTCCAACCAGTCAGACCATTCTCCTCTGACCTCTGGCATCAACAAGGCATTTTTGCCCAGAGATATCTTCTCTTTTTCTGACCATTCTCTGTAAACCCTAGAGATGGTTGTGCATAAAAATCCCAGTAGATTAGCGGTTTCTGCACCAACAACCGTGCCACGTTCAAAGTCACTTAAATCACCTTTCTTTCCGCTTCTGATGCCTGGTTTGAACTGCAGAAGATCATCTCAACTACGTCTACATGCCTAAATGCATCGAGTTGCTGCCATTTGATTGGCTGATCAGGAATTTGCTTTAACGAGCAGTTGGACGGGTGTACCTAATAAAGTGGCCGGCGAGTGTAAGTAAATGTAAGTAGGCAAGCAACTAAAAACATGATTTTGTTTGTTATCACATAGTGTATCCAGCCTGGATGCCGCGCTCGCTCCTTCATCCCCCTCCGCAGTTCTCCCTGCACTAAAACAGTCGACTGGCAAATCATCAAGTAAGTGCATGATGATCGTCTTCTCTGGGTGGAAGAAAATGTAGCAGAAAAACCGGTAACTGGTCCAGATGTGGAGGAGGAAGTCCCATCTATGGTGCCTGGCAGATAGTAGTAGGTTATTTATGGTTATGACAAATGCGTTACATTTATCAAGACAAATCCCATCTGTACTTTGGGAGCTGCTGCTGTTCTTACAGTGCTCCAAAAGATGCACAGATTGTTGATCTTACTTTTCTAAGGCAAAAAAGTGTTTTTGTTTGTTTTTTAAACATCTAGGTGAAACCTATTAGCATCTCAAATCAAATCCGAACTATGATAATAAATCCCATGGTGCTTGAAAATGAGGAATTATGAATGCGGAGGATCAAACAGGAAAAATAAGTTTAAACCATCTCTTCTTTTAATCATAATGAACAAGGATCATAGTCTTCACCTTGTCTTTGCCTGGGTTTTCATCCCTCCTGAGATTTACAGACAATAGCAACCGAGGTGGATAAGCAGTGCAAGCCAGCAGCTGCTTGTGTCATCCAGGACATGCCACTGTGTTGACATTAATTAGACTGTCGCACAGCACAAGTGTTGAACGTTTACTAAATCCAATTGTCTTCTGATACAGACTTCTAAAATCGTACAACCACCAGAAAACGATGCACTGAAATGTTTTCTAGGCGTGAGTTTGAGGCTGGAACGTCTCGGCTCTTAAAGCGCTTTCTCTGCCGCCTCCTCAGGGTGCAGGAGTTGATGGGCGGCGAGCAAAGAGAGACTGGACGAATCCCTCGCACAGTGGAGTGTCACCTGACCTCTGACCTCTGCGACAGCTGCGTCCCCGGAGACACGGTCACTGTCGCAGGGATAGTGAGAGTTCTCAATGACGGTACAGAGCTGCATCTTAACATCTGATTAGAGTTGCACTGAATTCTCCCAATTTATGATAATATATTGCAGGTATGACATCATGGGAGTATCAGACGCTCATAATTTATAAGATTTACAAAGTGGCATACAGCAGGTAGCACAGATTACAAAGAGAGGAAATAGTTGAATGGTTCCCTTTTTAACATGATGCATTTGAACCCAAAATGTTCGTATCCGCTTTCTGGGTGCAGGCAGTTCCAGAGGAAACAAAGATCAATGTATGTTTCTCCTCTACATTGAAGCTACTTCAGTCAGTAACACAAAAGGTACTGCTGTGCACATTTTTTTAGATTTTGACTTTTGCTTATCTGAGGAGTTCAGGAGGAAAATGGATTATGTGGTGCATGTTTAGGTCAGATGTCTAAATCGGGAGGTGAGGGGTCAGGAGGTCAGAGGGAAGATTGTACCGGAGGAGAGGAGTTCAGTCTGAAGGAGCTCTACGCCATCCAGGAGATCCAGTCGCAGCCAAACTTGTTAAGACTTGTCGTGCAGTAAGTTTTTTCACTAAACCTAACCCTGCAGTCCGAGAGCAAAGTGCTCTGTTATGATCGTATGGATCAATAAGTTGTTAATAATGGAGAGCTTTGTGTGTCCGAAGGAGAATCTTTAGTGATATTCTGTTATTTCACAGAAAGCCAATGAACTAAAATCAAATCATTATTATCCCTTTTTTTAATTTCTTGTCGCACCATTTTCGATCAGCTGAATATTCAACTACATTTAATGGACTTCCTGAAAGTGAACACCTGCAGTAGTCCAGTTTTAAATGCACGGACTAGTTTTCAGCATCACTCCTGGACAGACTATTTATTTATTATGTCGATATTCTGAAGGTGAAAAAAGAGATCGACATCCAAACCCAATTCAACATTTTTAAAAAGTTTTTGAGATTTATCAACGTGTTCATCTAGATTTTGCTCATTTATTTTGCTTCCCCACATTAATAGCTGCTTGGGACTGAGAGACGTGTGGTCTGGTTTTTTCGCTGAACCCTGTTGTATCCATATTATCTCAGTGAAGTCCCAGATTCCCGTCCCTATAGGTGTGTTTGTATGTGAGATCGTATTGATTTAGAATGAGCTAAAAGGTTTTTAAACATGTACAAAGTTCTTATTCTGGGCACATTTCTCTTTCAGCTCTTTATGTCCTGCCATCTTTGGCCATCTGGTGAGTTCAGGCTAAAATAAAACACTCATTTCCTGGATCTCATGTGTCTAGATTGGCTTTTTTTTTCAGCTCTTTATCAAATCTTTTAATTTAAACAACTACTTCCCTGTGTATCGGTAGCTGGTGAAAGCTGCCCTCGCGTTAGTGCTCTTCGGAGGCCGACAAAAACACACAGATAAAAGCAGTGTCCCAGTAAGGGGAGATCCACACATCCTGATAGTGGGAGATCCTGGCCTGGGGAAGAGTCAAATGTTGCAGGTAACATGGACAGTGAAGGAGTTTTGCAACACTATATAATTGTTTTGTGCCATGTATTGATTGAGGCAGTTTTAAGTGGTGGTTTTAATTTGGTTTCTCTTTTTTTTTTCTGCTTCAGGCGGTGTGTAATGTGGCACCCAGAGGAATCTATGTATGTGGCAACAGCACCAGCACCACAGGTAAAAAGATCTTAACAGAATGTGTTAAATAGTTGATAACCCCTAAAAGACATGTAACTGGCCACGACAAAACTGAGGAGAGGTGTGATTTCTATGGTTTGCAAGGATATTGATCACAGAAATTAAGAGAAAATTCAAGAAGAAACTGTAATTTTCCTTTTGGTACGCTCCAATCAAGTTAAGGGAGAAGAACGCCCTCAATGGTGCAAAACAGACCTTTTTGGGTTTTATATTGTGTAAGAATGTCATTCGTTTTTTCACACAAAATCAATTAAAATCAAAGATACATCATAAACAAATCGATTTAAAAAGTTTCCAATCTAAGGAAGCCCAGGAGATTACATCGAGTCATTGACTCGATGCAATCCTGAGTTGCTGTTTTCTAAAATATTATATATTGTAGCTGCTTTGTACAATAATATTATAAAACACTGCGAATTGTGCAGTAGACAGCATTAATGGTAGGCAGTGTTGTTTTGACGGCCAGCAAGAGCAACATCAGCATGTTTACTGCATGCAGACAGTGGGTGTGATTACTTTAGAGCATAGAAGCAAAACAAGTCGTACCATTTCCAGAACAACATATACAGAATTTTCATTACAAGTGTAGGTATAAGTTAATTTAAAAAAATGTTATAACCTGGTAGAGACATTTTTTTTTTTTTTTTACGTACAGATGCATCTTCCTCGAATTGAAAAAGGATGTACTTTCTTTTAACCATGTTCATGTTCTGGTCGTAATCTACTGCGCTCTACTGTTGTGTGTGTTTATTTCTTTAGGATTAACTGTGAGTTTGTGCAGAGACGCAGGGACAGGAGATTATGCTCTGGAGGCAGGCGCCTTGGTATTGGCTGACCAAGGTAGTTTAATATATGTATTTATATCTGTTGTGTAAAACAAATCTATTTTAAACTATCATATTTTTATGGAAAATGTTTTTTTTTTCCATAGCCTTGTTGATTCGCTCCAAATCAGTAGATGAAAACACACCTACGTCACATTTCCTTTTATTTTTCCTGTTTTGCAACAATTCGCATGGCAGTTGGATGGAAACATGGCTAGTCTTAGATTTAACAATAAAACCAGGTTACCCATTATAAAGGTACTTAAACTACAAGGCCCAGTTCACTGGAAACTAGCAGAAATAGAGACTTAAACTCTTTTATAAATGTGAATCTGTTGACTTATCTAAATGCTCTTTGCTGCATTTTTTTCCGCTAAATAATAAATATCCCCAAAGTAAAACTTGCTTTTCGTTTGTAATAAACATAGTTTAGGTAATCCTGAGATATCTTCAAAGTTATTTTCTTCACTCTGCTACTTAATTCTTCTATTATTAATACCAACTATGTTATCTGTCCCCTGCCTGTATGCTTACAGTAAGCTTTCCAAAGGATGCCATCTAGTCTGTCACCTCTAATCAGTTGCCCCTCCACTGAAACGGCTTGTTGTCTGTGACAGAAGCCTTAAAAGAGGCGAGAGCAACTGCGAAGTCCTTAGTACTTATCCTTCTGGACTTATCGGCTGCATTTGACACAGTAATTCATGACATCCTCCTGTCTCAAGCATTGGCATCACTTTGAGAGCACAGTCCTGGTTTGACTCTTACCTCACTGGAGGTTCATTCAAGGTATCCTGTCTTGGTCACACTTCTGCTGTGCACCACCTCGCTACAGGGGTTCCTCAAGGTTCAGTGCTAAGACCTCTTTTCTTTGCCATATACAACTCCACTCTGGGTCAGGTCATTCAATCACATGGTTTCTCACAACGCTGTTATGCTGATGACACCCAGCTCTTTCTGTCATTTCCACTTGATGACCACAGGGTCTCCGCACGTGTAACCAAGGAATAGAAATTACCCGGGTTCAGATAGCAGTTTACTATCAACCAGTTAGTTTTATTACAAATCACTGGAGTGAAACACATTCAACCTCGTCTTAACTCGATCATAACGTTTTCCTGGAAAAAAACAACAACGAGAACAAAACCCATACATTCCAAACATGGGTGGAATATACGCAGTATGCTTATTTCACTTAAACACTGAACTGAATGGGACAAATTATGTTTGTCTAAGTAACAAGTCCTCTCGATGTGAAAATAAAACGGAATAAAATGTATTACCTAATCCTTTCAGGGTTCTTGGTAAAGGAAAAGTTAAAGAAGCTGCCCAGCAAAAAAATATAAATTTTCATATAGAGCTTTATATTTGTGTGTGTGTGTTGCATATGAGAAAAATAGATGAAAGTGGTTGTCCTGACTGGGATGGCGACCCAGAATGAAGATGGCAGCTGGCATCCACAGGCACGGGAACTCAGCAGCCGCTCTCTCTCTTCTTCCGCAGGCACACAAACACCTTCCAATGTTCCTTACACCTATAGCTAGCAGGAAAACATCATATTAGGCATAAAGAAGTCCGTCAATTTGCAGAAGGTAAACAGAGACTAGCATCTCTCGGGTCTGCAGCAGCTCTGAAACTCCAAAGCCCGGGAATTCCCCTAGCAACGGCAGTCCGTAAAGTAATGTTGTGCTTTGCTCTTACAGGGACACTATCCATAAAGTGAAAGCAATACAGTAAACGAATAACACAGAATAAAGAAATACAGCTGGGTTTCACACGCATCTCAGACTGTCTGTTTGACATATCAAAATGGATGAAAGCCCATCACTCAAACACTGAGCTGCTGGTTTTTCTCAGCTAAACCGACCATACACCCCAATATTCACATCTAGACTGGATCCCTGTCTCTGACTCCATCGAAGGCAACAAGAAACTTGGGTGTCACATTCGATGACCAGCTGACCTTTAAAGATGATGTTGCCTCCGTTTCTTGATGGTGTTGCTTCACATTACTAAACACGACAAAGATACGGCCACACCTAACCCAACATGCTACCCAGCTCCTTGTTCAGTCAATGTTTATCTTCCACCTTGGCTATTGCAACCCAATCCTGACTGGTCTCCCAGCTTGTACGGTAAAACCTTTACAAATTACCCAGAACACGGCGACGTGTCTGGTTCAGTCAGCCCAAAAAGTCTCACGCCACCCCTCTGTTCATTGAACTTCACTGGTAACCTCTGGCTGCCCGCATCAGACTCAAGTCCCTGATGCTACCCTACAAAGTGCTTAAGTGCTTGAATACTCTTTCAAAGACTAATGTCACAGCTCGGTCCCTTCAATCATCAATGGACTGTGGTCTAGAAGTGCCAACAACAGGCTTAAGACAATCCAAACTGTTTTCTTGTGTTGTTCCAAGAAGGTGGAATGACTTACCAAGCGCCACAAGAAAAACAGCATCCCTGTCTATCTTCAAGAAACTCTTAAAGACGCACCTGTTCAAAGAGCATCTCCTATCCTAACTCTTACCCATACCTCTATACCCCGTCTACTACTCTGTACTTGCCTCTATCTCTTCGCTGTCACCACTGACACAGACTAAAGAGTTTCCTCTATAGTTTATAGTCAGGTTGATAACTGTAACATTGTGTCTACTTTGTAAGTTGCTTTGGATAAAAGTATCTTTGTGCTCTCTCAGTAAAGATGGCAGACTTGTTACTTTATTCTCTTTTTTTAACACTGTATTTTAAGTACATCCAAGGGGGCTTTCTGCACCTCATTACACATAATCTCTCTCTGAGATATTAGCTGGCTCAGATTGTTTCAATTTGGCTGTCTGACTCCTCTAGATGAAGCCACTAAAGGAGCTACTGCTGGAATTACTTGTTTATTTTCTCCCTATGGATAAAAAATACTCCTGTATCTGTTCTGTCCTCCTTAGACAGAAAAAATTTAGACTTGAGAAATTGGTCCAACAAGTTTGGACATCTGAGCTTGAAAATATATATTAAATTATGAGATCCAAAGTGTGTGGACAGTCATTCAACTGTTATTAGTATAAAAAATATCAATGACATGATTCTAAAATCCACTGTGGGTATGAAATTTCTGATTTTTAAAAATAAGTAGCAAAGAATGCGAATTTAAGTCCCTATTGCCAGCAGGGACCTTCAATCTCAGTCTGACGTTCTATTTTCCTGCCTGCTGTATTTTTAGGCGTGTGTTGCATTGATGAGTTTGACAAGTTGGGTAACCAGCAGCAAGCTCTACTGGAGGCCATGGAGCAGCAGTCAGTGAGTCTGGCTAAAGCTGGGATCGTCTCCTCTCTGCCTGCCAGAACATCTGTTGTTGCTGCCGCTAACGCCATCGGAGGGCACTACAACAGAGGGAAGACTGTCTCCGAAAACCTAAAGTAAGATTTCGCTGCGACCTTCAGGACTAGTTGCAGGTGCAAGAAAGTGGTTATCATTGTAGAAACGTTCACGTCTGTTTAATTGTCGTACATCCGTAGGATGGGGTCGGCCCTCCTCTCACGCTTCGACGTGGTGTTCCTTCTCCTGGACATCCCAGATGAGTCGCATGACCGGCAGCTGTCGGAGCACGTCATGGCAAACAGGGCTGGGAAAGGCAGAACCAGCAGCGCCATCGTTACCAGGACCAGTAATGAAATGGAGACGTCCATCCTGCTGCAGCATGCCACCATGCCGCTGGCGGAGCGTTTGCAGGTAAACGTGTACAGGAGGTAAAGTCTACGGCACAAACGTTTGGACTTCATTCAGCAGATCCTCAAAAAAAATGACAGTTAAAGGCAGGAGGCACTGAACATAATGAACAACTTGCTAATACATAATACTTTAGCAATTATATTATTTGTCTGGTAAAGTTCAAACATATGACGAAGTTTAAGGGCCAGACTGCAAGGAATATTTTAAATGACAAATATCAAGACGTAGTTTTACAAGAGTAATATCTTGTTAAAAATGTAAATTTGTAAAATTACAAGACTAAAGTTTAAATGTTATATCCTTATAGAAGAAAAATAGCTTTGTTTATATATTTTCGTAGAATGTGGAGCATAGTTACAATTTGGTATCAGTTTTACAAATAGGGAAATAAATTCTCTTACCATGTCAGCAACAAAATATATTCAGTATTTCCATTAAAGAACTAAATGGACTCTGGTCAGATCTTTATACGTCCATCAAAACATTTCTTTTCATTAGAACAACTTTTTTTCTTGTATTTTTAGTTTATATTTGTGTTGTGTTGAGTTTTTCTTGTTAGAAAAGAATGGTAGGATTTCTTTTTTCTTTTAATGTCTGTTTACACTTGCACAAAAGTTGATATTTGCCCTGCTTCAAACTCTATTTATGGGCGACTCAAGAAGAGACGCACGCTGGTATGTTTACATGAATCCAACTGAAAGCGGTCGATATTATTTAAACATATTTATGTTTCAGAAAGTTCTAGCTGCAAGTGTTTAAGCAGTGAGCAACACCGACACCCATACTCTCCTTAATGTGATTTTACATTTCCTAGAGATTTGCCTTGATGGATCATTGCCAAGTTGTTTTTCAGGTTCCCGCGAGCGAGTCGATCGATGTCATTCCAGCGTGTTTGTTGAGGAAGTACATCAGCTACGCTCGCCAGTACGTCCGACCCACGCTGTCCCCCGAGGCAGCAAGAACCCTGCAGGACTTCTATCTGTCGCTGAGATCGCAAGCACACTCGGCCGATTCCACGCCTATCACCACGCGGCAGCTGGAGTCCTTAATTAGACTGACCGAGGTGGGAATCTTTAGGGACAGAAAAGACATTTTGTTTATATCGGAAAACGTCTGCTGAATGTCCCGCTTATATTCTGATCTTTATGATGTATTTGTATTTTTTTTAGGCGAGAGCAAAATTAGAGCTGCGGGAAGTGGCGACACAAAGTGATGCTGAGGACGTGGTGGAGATCATGAAACACAGGTAGCTATACGCAGCGTTAGCGTTTACAGCCAGAAGACACAAAACTAAAAACAACAGAGTTTCTGTTTGTTTCTGTGTCTCACTGCCTTCCAAAATTACTTAATTCAATTTTTTTGACAGACAAACTTCCAATCTCATTGAACAATGTGAATAATGACAATAAAATGCATTCTATTCTATTCTAAAACGTGATGCCTTACGTGATTGAGGAACACAAAGTAGTGCATGATTGTGAAACGGAACCAATGTTTATGCATCTGTCTCGTTGCCATTGGTGCATGTGCTTCAGGAGGACAGAGGATTGATCAGATGGTAATAGTTTGTTCATGTGATAGTGAGGCAGTGCAGGATTGGGTGGAGGGTAAGTAAAGAGAAGTAAAGTCAACGGTGTGGTCACTTTTAGATGGTGTAGGGAAGTATATATATATATATATATATACGGCACATCAGCCATACAGCTGTATTAACCTATATATTTTACAAAGGAAGGTTTAAAAGTTGTGAACTGTTTTCGTATTGAATATTTGTGGAGCCGCATTTTAGCTTACCAGCTTTGTCTGCTGTCTTCCTTGCTCTTCGTAGTGCTTCTTTTTGTTCTCACTATTCTTCTAACAAGGCTTTCACAAAACTGGTTGAAGCTCTTCTCTGAAAAGTCGACTTCTAAAGAATATTTGTTGCACTGGATTTTTTTTGGGGGCGTCAGAGTAAAGGGTTGGAGTACCATGTACCATTTTCAAGTGTGTGTTTTTAACATAAAAATATAAGCTTTGCATTTTTAATTTTTTTATTGTTTCTAAAAATGTTCGACATTTCTAAAACGGAAAATTTTCAGCTATTAAAATAAGAAGTTAGCTTATTTACAGAGTTCAAACCTGCAGTATTGTGGATTACATATGAATGTCTTTGTTTCTGTTTGAAGTCTGGCCGACACATACTCTGACGGCCTGGGGAATCTGGACTTTGAGCGCTCTCAGCTCGGTTCCGGCATGAGTCAGCGCGGCGCTGCAAAGCGACTGGTCAACGCTCTCCACTCGCACGCTCAGAGGACCAATCAGAACCAGTTTGATCTCCAGATGCTCCGATCTATAGCCGATAAAGTGAACATAAAGGTGAGGACTCGCTCCTAGGAAAAGAAAACTTGCCTGCAGCATGACATTATTCTTAAATGAATACGACCCTATAATACTCTAATATCCCAGTGCTAATGTGTGATAAAAAAAAAAAACTTTTATGCCTGCAGCATGACATTATTCTTAAATGAATACGACCCTATAATACTCTAATATCCCAGTGCTAATGTGTGATAAAAAAAAAAAACTTTTATGCTGTTGACCCCTTATAGGTGATGGATTTTCAAGGTTTGTTGAGTTCTCTCAATGAACAGGGTTTCCTGCTGAAGAAAGGACCCAAACTGTACCAACTGCAGACCATCTAACCACTGACAGCTATACGGGAGATAATCCATTTATTCCCATTTTAAGAGGCTCTTCTGCAGCATTTTACGGTAATACAAGTCTGACTGTGGATCTAATTAGAAGTGATGCACATACAAGCTAAGGTGAAGATATATGAATGCTAATTGATTGAAAGTAATGCAGATAGAAATATAAGAAGTTTCCAACTACTGTCTGTTTACATTCTACATCTGAGCCAAAATGAATAGGATTTTGGTTTCTTGTCTTTTAGACCAAATCAATCAAAAGAATATTCCTAATGTTTGTACAAAAAATGTTACATTTATTTTTTTATCTTTATCCGTAAATAAAAGATAAATATCAGTCGAAAATAGAAGTTTTTTGTTTTGTTTTTCTCTGAATCTATGCTGAACCCCACCTAGACATTTACGACATCGTGCGCCGTTTCTATTTACGGTAACATGGCAGCCCTCCTGCCCTCGCAGTCCTCCGCCGGGCGTGTTGAGCTGCTATGAGACTGCGGGGAGGTAACACACGGGCAGCGGGTCAGTTATGCGAGCCTCTGGAAGATGATAGCGACGTGCTTGGGCCGGATTTCCGCCTCGTTGATTTTCACAGCAGGGCGCAATCCTAAACGCTGCGCGGCTGCGTGTCGGCTCGCGAACCCAACATGGCGGCTCGGACAACCACCTGCCACGGTGAGCGTGAGGCTCTCGCAGCCTCCGCCTCTCGGCTCGCGGCTCTTCCAGCTCCTATGTACGGACCACCGGGGCTCGTGCTTAATCTTAGGCACGAGGGCTGCGCGTGTGAAACAGCTCGCGCACCGAGGTCTCGGGAGGTCAGCTGCCGGACTGAGACCACTGTTGCTCCACAGAGCTCGAGGACTTTGCAGCAAGAAGACCGAGGAGGCGCCTGGTGAGTCGTCACCGGCGGACGGGGACACGGTACCGGGACAGGGCCTGTTCAAGTTCAAAGAGCTGGTGAGTCCAAACACGGCCGCAAAGCCCCCGGAGTCAGGGAACTGCTCCAGAGAGGCTGGAGCTGTCCGCTCAGGTTAATGGTGCGTTCCATTGACCTGGGAAAAAACAAACCGTGGAGAGATCATCAGATATTAGTCCGCTAAGAAACTGAAACATTATTCATTTTAAATTCTGGAAGCGAAACACAGAAAACAAACACATTAACATAACATATTTTTAATGAGCTATAAAGACGCTTCAGGGGGGCGTTGTAATTGATTTGTCCAACGTAGAAATCGTAATTTCCGAGTTCCATCAAGGAATGGAACGCACCATAAAACAGCTTTAAGAAACCCAGTGGAGAGGAGAGTGGGAATGAATGCAAGGGTAAAATAAGCTGTACTGTTATGAACGCAGGAGGAATAGAAACAGCTGACTTCATCTCACACACTCTAGCTTTACATTTTGGGCTAAATTGAAGACACAGGCGTGTTTCATTGGTTAAAACTATCATTTACCAACAGCACAGAGGAAAAAGAAGGAAAAAAACACACCATGACCTTCATCCTCCTTTTTGTCTTTTGCCAGATCAGCAAAAGATGGCAGAAATAATCATGTAAAGTTTTGTGATATAAGCAGCCGATTAGTTTTCATACAACAGAAATAATGACATTTGAATTAATCTATACAATGCGCATTTTAAAACATTTTTGGTTGAAATATCAGCTAGGTTGGACGGAAAGTTATCTTCACAGTTGTAAAAAGTCTGCAGCCGTGAGAAAGCTCCAAAATGGAAATGTTCTTGATTATGGAGGCTGTAAGAAAGCGTTTAAGGGGTTTTCCTGTAAGTTCTCACATAGGATCAGCACATAATATCTGCTTTCTAACATAGCTCCAAACTCATAATTATATTTATAACTTAAATAATTCTAGAAAACATTTTCTTTAACTTTGTTCCCAATTGTTTTATCTTTCTTCAAATGTTGTAACACAAACATGAAAGTGTGAAGTGGTTTGACAATAAAAATTCTAACAGTAGAAATAGCTTGATTTTGGTGGCTTTAATGTTAAAGTGATCCAGACATCCCCCCTTTGTTGCCTGGCTTTGCTCTGAGGAGAGGTAAACAGATGAATGAGTCTGTTTCTTTTCTTCCTCCAAGCTTGACCTCATTTATTGAAAGTCTCTAGAACTCAATTTCCTAGTCATTTAAGGGTTTTCTGAGGAAACACAGGGAGATGGAGGTTGTAAGGTGTAGCCTTATGTGCACATGTACACACAACACATGCACAAACATCTGATGGGTGCTGAAAACATTCACTTATTAATAGACAAAATAATAATATTGTATTACTGTGCATTATACTTGCAACTCCAAACTATAAAACAAATGAGAATATCTTATTCTCAGGGAACCAGCAAAATTAAGTTTTATGTAGTATATTTATTCTTTTTTTATTATAGAGACACAGTGGAGAGTCTACTTAATTCTTTAATTATCTCTTTCCTTTGCAGGTCTTTTTTGTGCTTGGATTAGCTGCAATATTAAGTATGTCATACACCGGCATGCAATTGTGCTAACAAGCTTCACAGTTAAAGTGCCTACCTGACCAAGTGTTACCTTCAATACTAGTTCCACCAGTAAACCTATGAAAGATTGTCAGGAAACCTATTTGCAAAAGCACAATAATCTTAAGAAACATCCTTATAACTGTGTTTCTACTACAGAACCTTAATTACTGAGGCCTGATAATTGTTGAAGGGCAAAATGGAGCATACAGTATGAGATGCGCCCAAATCAAATCAGAATGGATTTAGTTTATAAAGTAGTTGGGAGCTTTATTTGGGACTTCTCTTTGAATGAAAAAGGTTGCCAACCTCTGCGTTAAGTTGACCAAGGTGTCATGGCTCTCAACCAGAAATACTATAGATGTTGGACGAATAAATCCAAAGCCTAATTTGTTGACCTAGATGTTCTCAGATAATTTTTTTGTGAGCCTGTCCCTGCTTGTGGCGCCTCTCTGTCTCCTTCAGATCATTTCTGTTTTCATAACAACTCTAGAAATCCGTGATTAGAAATTAGCCTTGAAACACAAACCCAGCTAAATTCTCTAATGATGTAATTTAAAGCGGACTGGATATAAAAGCTGCTTCGGAGCAGAGCGCTCTACCGAGGAGTAGCTCCAGACAGATCTGTTGATCTGTTCGCTTGGATGGGATTCAGCTCTACTCCTTTAACGATCTCAGATCTGACGGGGGACGCTCCATCAGCATCCTCCGCATGGAACCCAGGATTTCATCCATCAAGCTCCTCAAACCCAAGGTGTTGGAGTGGAAGTAATTTTGGTTTGCTCGAGCATCGACGTCCGAAAGTGCTAGTCATGAGTTTGTTATTGTTGCTAGCTTTTTATTTTAACGTCCAAAAGCGAGACCTTGTTAGTTCAAGCAGTTTTTCAGAGTGTGATGATGGTGAGAGATCTGCAGAGGATAAAGCAGGTATACGAATATGTGCAATGGTTTAAACGTGAGCAGGAATCACATTTGAAGTTGTGACTTTCTGTTCTGCTTCTGCTCCAGCCTGATTCTAGATGTTGTTCAGCCCGACATGTTTTTCCAGAGGCCGATGTAAACTAGAGCAGGGATCCGATTAGCCGCCGTCGCTCCGCTGCTGCCAAATGAAAACTGCAGCAAACCAGTTTAGAAATAAATGCCTCCTAATGTTTTATTATGAAAGCAAATCAAATCAAACTAGATTTAATTTTTCTAGAGAGGAAAAAGGTTTAATTAGATTAACTTCCATTTTACAGGACCTATTTATTGAGAGCATGATTTAATCGCACTTTTATTTTATTGACAACGACAAAGTTTTCTATTCTTTTCTGAAGGGGGAAACAAAAACTGAGATAGAAAAGCTAAATCTTACTGGAATACTTTAAAGTGACAGGAAACGCTTACAGACTTCCCCTCGATGGTTGCAGTTTGTCTATCAGATTTCAGAATGACGCTTTCGCTGACAACCTTCAAAAAACAAAAAAAACAAACTCTGCTTATTAATATCCGCCCACTCTTACCTATCTATATTTTTAGATTAACCGATACTGCCGTCGATGCCAATATATTGAACATGGTTAGTGTCATATGATTAATAATAACGCTGATAGATTTCGATTAGATTAATCATGGTTCTCTCGTTATGTAGCTGGTCTTGTGAAGGATTCCATTTTGAAACTGGGATGTTTCCCAGATTTAACTATTCCTGTTTGTTTTTACGGGGGGGGGTTTTTTCATCGTTTTCTCGACGGTGGCTCAAGACATCGTGGTCAAATCCTTCATCATCTTAGAAACAGACGTTCGTTTATGTCACGGGTGCCGATCGCACGGCCGCGTCCATCCTTCCGTTTATCTTTTGGCTCCCATAGCGGGCAGCAAACTGCATTTAAGCATGCGTTCACTTCGTTAGCAGTACGCGTTAGCTGCCATAGCAAACTGTGACACACGCAGTCCTCCGTGGGTTAATGCTGTTATGCAACACAAACTAATGTGTTAGGATTTAAATGTAATTAAATATGCAATAATAATGATTTAAATAGATAAGCACCAGCAGACTCACCCGACCCCAATAGGGACATGGGTGTAGAGAAAATGGATGGATGTTGTAAAAGGACCAGTTCCAACGCTGGGCTGTCCTCATCTCAAACCTGTTCTGTTGTTTCTGTTAAATCCGTTAACCAAATCGTTCTCTGTATTCGCAGTATGAGAACCCGTGGACGATCCCCAACCTGCTGTGCGTGTGTCGGATTCTGCTGGCTCCCTATCTGGGCTACCTGATCGCCCAGCAGCACTTTGACCTCAGCCTTGCTCTGTTTATTCTGGCTGGCGCCACTGACCTGGTAACGTGGCTCTTCTTTTCGGTTTCTCCTTCCTAAAGTCGTCTTATTAGCATTCGTTAAATTGCTGACTCTTTACTCGGTTCTGTTGCAGCTGGACGGTTTCATCGCCAGGACCTGGCCCACTCAGAAGTCCGCCTTGGGAAGCGCTCTGGATCCCCTGGCCGACAAGATTCTCATCAGTTTCCTATACGCAAGTCTCACCTACGCCGAACTTATTCCAGGTATTAAACTCACCGTGCCGTCGTTGGTCCCTCCTGTGTCGCTCTGGAACAGCGGCGTCAGTCCGTCGCTAACTCGCCGCCTTGTGTTTCAGCGCCGCTGATGGCTCTCGTGATTTTCAGAGACGTCGGTTTGATCGCCGCCGTCTTCTGGGTCCGATACAAAACCGTACCTCCGCCGGTGAGAAATGCTTCAAGCATGTGAGAGCCGCTGTAACTGCTGCGGGTTCTGCTTGGTTCTGACATCTACAGATGGTCCTGTGGTTTGTTGCATGTGAAGCTCTTGAATCGATCGTTTCTCATGTCGGCTGCCTCTGAAAGGAGCTCGGATCTCAATGACATCTCCTCTCCTCTGCCGTGCAGGTGACCCTCAGTAAGTTTTTTAACCCCTGCTACACTACAGCGCAGCTGAAACCCACTTTCTTCAGCAAGGTCAGTGATGTTGACGCCTTATATCAGTTAGCTCGCCTGAGAACAACCTTTATTATCATGTAGGGTAGGACTATACCTCACAAGAACCCGACGTGTTTGCTAGAAATCTTCCCCAGATCCATTAACTCTGAAACTCTGAGTATTATCATCGTCTTTTAACTCTACTTTAATGTATGTAAAGTCTTGTTCTTTTTTTGTTAAAGAAAAGCTAAAAAAGTTTCTGAACACAAAGCGAACTATGTATTTATATACACGCACACATTTTCTCCCCTCCCTCCCCCAAAAAAAAGAAATGATAGGAAACCGAGTAAAAAATGATTAAAGGCAGATACCGATATTGATTCTAGTGTCAAATCAAGTCAAACTGTAATGTTATTAGCTTTTTTACAGCAGCCCTGCAGCAGAATGAGATTGGTGTATCTCTCAGGGATCCAAATGTTGTAATCCACATGCTTAATCAAACTCACACACACATTTCCACGTACAGCAGCGTGTTTTGTTAATAATTAAAATGGTGGCAGCAGCAGCCTGTAAACTTAAGTTAAAGTCCCCATCAACTAAAACTGGAACTACATAACGCAATAATCCAAAAACTGCAGTTAAAGTGCAGTAATGGCTCCATATCAGCCGTTCAGCTTTCTGACAGCTTGTGGAAGAAGGAAGTTGTTGATCGGTCGACTCCTTCTGCTTTGTATAGCTGCCGAATCCTCTGCCTATCTCTGCTCTTGCTCTGGAACATTTCTTGGGAAACTCAATCATAGATGCCTAGAACAATGATTGAATTTCTTCCTATTAAAGACCACTTTGAGTAAAAATGGGCTTGTACCTTGTTTTTGATGTCTTATCCAAAAAAAAACATTTATTTACGTCCAACAACATTTGAAAGTTGGGTAAAACTCGGGTAGAGCAACCTAAATGACACACAGTGCAGAAAAAAACAAGACTAACGAGAAAACATCTACCTTTACAGTTGAAATAGAGCTGCTAGGTTAGTTTATCCTGCTGCAGTGACTTAAGAAGAGTCTGGTTGTCTAAAATTGAAAAACATGTCAGCTTTTTATTGGCCTCAGAAACGCCGGCCGGAATCGCATCAAAAGTGTTGATGGCAACGTCAAAATTAAAAATATTTTCATTTTGGCAAAAATGTTTCACTAGTTACTTGTAGTGGGACTTTTGACTTTTCTGATGTAGCGAACTTATTCTACTACTTCCTGTCTATTTCAGCCATTTATAATCGTGTTTGAGTCGCATGGTTGATTTGCAGCAAAACTACCAGATAGTTTGTTAGTTAGTTTTCTCTACATTTAAGGTCAGTGTGACATCTGGATAGAAATCTTCATGTAAAACCTCTTTCCTAGTCAGACTTAAAAACAAACCTGTGGTGTAATCTCTCGGGGAAGTAAAAGATGATGTGATGCTGTTTTTTCTGCTGGATTGTCGTTGTCTCAGGTGAACACAGCCATCCAGCTCTGTCTGGTCGCCGCCTCTCTGGCCGCTCCGGTCTTCCACTTCACCGACAGCGTCGTGCTGCACTGCCTCTGGTAAACGTCTCGCACTACTCCGCTGACTCCATCCACTCACTCCTCCCTGAGTCCTAAGGGACTTTTGCTGAGAAACGGTTCAGTAAGAACAAATGAGCAAAAGGGCTGCTTTAACTTTGACATCAGGAGGAGCTGGAATACTAATCTGATATGGACTAAGCTTTTCGTGTCTTTTACTACCAGCATCCTATAATCTTAGTAGACCGTGCTACGTTTTGTGCTGGATGATGAATCGTTGAGTTCTTAGTTTTTTTCCACATCTTAAATTGGAATCCAGAGATGGCGAATCAGCTTTCCTGGCCAATAAATGTCTTTATCATGAAGCTTTGATCAGATTAGTTCAGTTCCAGCAATAATGTTGGACATGCAGACTTAATTATTTTTTCAAAATTAAATAACTTCGAAATTTCATTCAATTTTTTTAAGTAAATTATAAAAATAAAAGCTAATAAAGATAAAATGGGTTCTTGTTATTTGATGACATTTTGTTGATCAGTCTGTTTTAGTTATTTTAGTTTCGTGTGTTATGTTATGTGTTTATTCCATAATTAAGTTTTATTTGTGACATTTGTGTCGTATAAAACTAGTTAAATAATAAATGAAACACATTAAATTATTTGCGTTGATTGACTGATAACTGGTGGCAGTGTCACCACCATCCAAATGAGGGCGCTGCTGTTCATCCTACAGCAGAGCCAGTTGATGCAGAAACAATCATGGCATCTCACACCAGGAAATTAAAAACCGTCCAATCAGAGCCCAGCGTTGGGCCCAATTTGCATCTTTTTGATGGTTGGTTTTTAAAAAAGAAATTCTCACCTCAGTAGTTTTAATCCAGATGTTTCAGCTTCTGTCACGAATTACTGGTGCACAGTGGTCCTGCTCTCACCTCTGGGCGTATGAACACGTCCCTGTTTACATGTTAGGTTATGTTTTATGTGTCAAATTCGAATGATGTGAGAATATTCTGTAGCTGACTCAAGAAGTAGTTAAACTATATGGATGTGCTTGTTTTCGAGTGACAGGCTTAGCCCTCCACAGCTTATTGCTTAATCATTATTATATAATCGTTATAATCGTTAGTCATTATTTGATGGCGTTACACTTTAAATGCATCATTCTTATCACTTACCATTTTTTCTTTCGTTGCACTTTGATTTTGCATAGCTAGAGTTAAATAAATAAATAATACAGAGTATTGACAGCTCCTTATTAATTTTGTCTTGCTTTAATATATTTATTTGATATACCCTTTTATTCAGAAACGGTATTAGTTTCACTAGTTTATTTTATGTATCTTAATATTTTTTCCCTTTATTTCATTATGTTGTATTTTGTGACGCTTATTCTCTAAAGCTATAGAGTAAAATATATAAATTATACTAAATAAAGATTAAAAAAACATTGGTTTCCAACTAAAAAAGGTGTTTCAAACGAGCATTTATTTGATTTATTGTTTAGTAATAACCTTTTAACCACAGAGTATGCGTTTTTACCTGAAGGAAAGAGCAGCGCTATGTAGCTCCATTACCACCAGAAAGCGTTAGCTGACACGTGTTTATTAATGAATCCTTTCAACTTTTCCAAGCTGCTGTGGACAGTATTTAAAAAAAAGCTAATTTAGAGAAACTAATGTTTGATCAAAAACCGTCTCGTCAAGTCAAACATGTCGCTTCTGGTGTTGCAGGTACATCACAGCGGCGACCACAGCGGCATCAGGATACAGCTACTGGCATTACGGCCGGAAGACCGTTCAGGTGTTAAACACCAGATCTCCATGATGCCCCCCACCACCTCCTCGTCTTATCCCTCCCCCAGAACCTGATAGGAATCATATCAAAAAGGAGTTTAGCAGCTTGTTCACGGACGCTCTTCAGCCGAAGCGACCTTGCGTCAGACAGGCATGTGGACCGCCGCCAGCTGCTCTGAAGACAAGTAGCTGTGACAAGCCCTCATGGGTCGCCACGGCGATGACGCACGCGAGGGAAACAACCCGAGCCGCAGATGGTTGGTCGCAGAGATCCCAAAACGGCGGCTCTGCCACTGGGCACGTCCAGAGCCAAGTAGAGAGAGAAACGGCAAACATAAAGTAAAAATAGACCCTCCGCCCAGATCGACATTAACACAACAGCTTCCCGTTTTGTTTCTTTCAATCAACAGGACGCAGCGTCCACCGAATGATTGTCTCATCTATTTTGTAAGCAGATGATTTGTGATTAAAACAAAGGAATAGTGCTTCGGTGTGTCTGTGGTTTCATTGGACTCGTGTTTAATCGTGTCAGACAGAAACGTGAGGGCTGATCCAGTTCCAGCTTCCAGTCAGGCTTACGTCTCAGCAGGACTCTAAAGCTGCTGCTGCATCCTCCTCATCACAGTATCACAACTATAAATTACACTCTATGGAAAATGAGCTCTTATATTTAATTAACCATGGGTTTGAGAAAATATTTTACTTTTATTGAGATTTTGTTCTCATTTCAATGAACTTAATAGAATTAAGTCCCAGCCTGCCTCGAAATAATAAAATCTGCAGGCAGGTTATTTCCCTGCTTGGCACTAAAGCTGAAGGCATAAAAGGTTTTTGCATTTCTGTCACACCTGTCTTAGATAATCATAAAAATAACCAGAGTATTTATAATTAGCAGTTTTACATTTGGGAGTGGGGAAGCTAATTAATCTGGCTCCATTCAGTATCTGGTATCAAGACAACTCTTAGAAAGAACTTGACAGACATGAGATGGATTAAGACCTTGTCATCGCCAAAGACAGACGATAACGCTCTCAAGTGGAATCTGACGATTCCACCTGAGAGCAAGTGTTGAATAAACGGACCGAGTCAGGGAATGACATTAACAGTAACCATGTGAAGGTCTGGGGTTTCTTTTAAGACCTGGACATCAAGGTGAAGCAAGCTTGGGTTAGGCGCCAGGAAGGTGACGGGAAGCACTTGACCTAGCGTGGTTTGGGTTTGTCAGAATCCCCGATCACCACAAACCACATGTGGGAAGGTCACAACTGCAGTGTTGTGTCTTGGTACGTTTAAATGAAGTCTTTGAAGGATTTAAAGTGGAACCCCGCTAATCTGCGGTCTAGCTTTCGCAGATTGTTACATATAGTTTATATGTAGTCGGGCGTATCTAAAATGTTTTGAAAGAAAGTGGAAGCTGATATGCGCAAGCGTAATACATCGTTCTAATCATTTACGCACTGCTTTAACCGTTGCTAGACGTGTTAAGTATTCGTTTAGCTAGCGGCTGCGGTCAGAAAATCCCTGGAGGTCCATTAAGACTAATAAAAAATTAGATACATAGCCGGAGATCGTTACACAGACTTCTCACACAGTTCTCTACTTGTTCTATCGCAAAGTGAAATTACACGATTGGACATTTGCCATCTGTAAAAACACTATTTTAGGTCTCACCAAAGACTAATTCACATTTAGGCCTTAACCTTTGTCTGTTTTAAACTTTGGGACTAAACAATTAAACATGCCAGGCGCTACTAAAAAACAAGTTGGAGTTTGGGAAGTGAGGTTTCACCAAAGATTTACTCATTCAGCATCGCTGCTCATTACAGCCTTTTAGTGCTGATCGCTAGCCTCAGACTGGCGAGCAGGGGGGGAGGTTGTGGGGGTGCCGGGAAGCTCGGGGGGCGCTCCGTGGATGTGGGTGCTGCTGGTGGGATTTTGTGAAAGTTCTTGGCGGGTGCCAGTGGAGCTGAGGGAGACGTGTGAAGCAAACTGAGTGGGCAGCTTGCTTGTGACTGCAGTCAGTGAGGAAAAGAGAAGCTGAACTCAAGCCTCTATGCTTGCATGGGTTGCACACTATTTGATTCCCCGTAGAAGCCAATCAGGTCGGTTAAAAATGGCTCACATGTAGTTAAAGAGGAAACGTGACCCTTGATGGAGCAAGACTCTGGTTAGTGTGTCGCTCCCAGTAGAGTTCTCTTGATCCCAATTACTCCTTTCAGCCCTTTACCAGCATTGACACGATGCATTTTTTCATAGGACCAAAGCGAAGGAAATCGTGTTAAATCGGTCAGTCTAACAGGATATTACGTACTGACTTACTGACGAGGTGCTGAACTGAAGGAATAGAGAGAAATCAAGACCATCTTTTCAGACCAAAATCTCTGATATGAGTTTGTTACATTTTGTTCAATTCTTAATTATCTGTAATGACTTATCTTGTTGCCTAGGGTTCTCTAAACGTTGGTTCTCCTGGGGAGCCTTTCTGTGCTCTCACTCCCAACAAAGCACACTTTAAGTACTTAACTCCAAGGTTTATCTGTGTTTTTCTATAACCTTAAGCTAGTCTTTAAGCATCTTCAATCATTTTAAAAGCTGTTTTAGAGGATGTTGCGATGGAACTGGCCATGAGAGGCCTTCACATTTCTCGGCTCGGCTATCCTGGACCCACAGTACGGAGGAATCGCACAAACAAGGACAAACTTTAGATCTGTACTCTCATGTCAGCTGCCGTCGCTGCCTTCAGTCATTCGTACATCAGTTTAGACGAATCCCATATCCTAAAGACCTAAAGAAAGCGTTGCTCTGCTGGACATGGTCTCTGGAGCCTTTGTGATGCAGGCTCCTGAAAAAGAGAGCTGGAAATAGGCTTGTGCGTACCCCAACTTAAAAACTTGAATAATAACGAAAAATCCTTTATTGCCCCCGATTGAAAAAGTTCAGGTGTACTAATAGAAGGTTAAAGAAGAATGGAATCATCCATCCAGTATGTAAACCTGCTTGTCTATGCAGGTTCTTTGGTGGTCACTGGAGAGGGGGTAGGGTGCATCTGGGATGGGGCAAAACCAAGACACACAGTTTACATAGAACAGGTGGCCAGTTAACTAAGTCATGGTTTCGGACAGTGGGGAGGAAGCCGGAGTACCCAGACCAAAATTCCCAAATTTGGGAATTGCGCCACACAAGATGCCTGCATGTTGATGTGTTTTTGTAACTGGTATTTTTTTTTAAGCAACACTAAGTAAGTTTTCACCCTTCATAAAAAACTCTTCATAATTTTTGTGATCATATGTCAACTTACAGCTCACTGAATGATGCCTCTATCATGGCTCGAGGGGGTCCATACCGCTTTGACCGAAACTAAGCAACTTTGACGAGGGTGGCAGGAACCCTGCCACACAAAACAACTACAAATGTGCTGACTGCTTTACGGCATACGTCACTTTCCCCGTTTCTTATCTTCAACATCATCATATGACATTGTTTCACCACAATTAGTTTCATCACTTCATCACTATTCATCCTTCACACAGACACTGGAAACAGAAATGTACGTCAATCCAACTGCAGGCCACCGGGAGATCAGGATTTTAGCACGGTATGCGCTGGTGTTTATGGGAAATGAGGTCTTCTTCAGGCATAACACTACCACTTTTGTCCAGACTGGGCCGCCAAAATCGACCAAAACTGAAACTTCGTTAGTGTTGCTTTAAAACTTCAGTTACTCTATATCTGGCTCACAACACCTCAATTGAGGCCACAAACGTCATGATAGATGTGTAGCGAGCAAATCTACATCTTATTTTGAACATGAACAAAACAAACACGATGACTGTAGGTTGTATTAACAAAACAGGGTGAGGTCTATCAGTATAATAAATATATGGGTGTCAATCATTATGACTTTGTGGCGCTGCTTCATCTTTCTCCCTCTGGCTGTCACAGACTTGGCCTTTAACGTCACTTTCTCTCTCTGCGGACCGGACGTGTGACTCATATAATAGGTTTGGCTTTTCTTAAAACAACACTTGTTTTATTTTTTCAGTATTGGGGATTTTCAATTCCTGACTCGAGACACGAGGTGGGAAGGAGGTGTTACAGGTTTCAGCTCTGCCGTTGTTTAAATCCAGGCTTAAAACAGCCTTATTTAACTGTGCATATAGCAACTGAGAATATTATTACTATTATTATTATTTTTATTTTATTTCTTTTACATTCAAGGCTGATTTCATTGGTTCATTTTCTGATCTTTTTTTCTATGTGAAGCACTTTGAATTGTGTTGTACACAAAAATGTGCCATACAAATAAACTTGCCTTGCCTTACTTGTAAAATAATGACTTTTTGGGCGTTTTAAAAACTTGAACATTTGTATAATTTTCCTTCATCTTAACTATTGTTAAAGCACTTTTTTAATATAAAATCACATTACCAACAGTGGTGCCAGATAATTTGGACCATCCATGTTTAAAGCGGTCCTTTGTGCACTAACCTGTCTATTTAGCATCCCAGCTAGCAGCCACAATAACCCTAGTTTTTGCAAACTATGTTCAGTGTAAAGGAAGAGACTTTAGTAAGATAGCTGCAATTAAAAGGTTTTAGAAAGCCTGTTATCAGAGCCTCGAAGGATTCTGCTAACCCACCATCAGGACGCACTTAATGTGTCTGTGGCTCCAACAGGGTACATTTGGACATCTTCCAGTTGCTACTCCGACTTCGGACAGCATTGTTATTTTAATGTGTGTGTGTGTGTGTGTGTGTGTGGGTGCGTGTGTGACTGGTTCACAGAAGGTCGGAGCCAAACTTCACTTCAAACTTGACCGCTTATGAAACTGAACTGATTCAGGGTGCTTATAGAGCTGAGAGTGGGCCTGCGCTCATAAAGCAGCACCGGTAAAAAAATAAAATAAAAATCCATACGGATACTAAAGCCATACACAAAACACACACTCGCACACACATCCTTGCGTCTTTTCAGGTCCTGAAATAGCTTTCAGCCTCCCACTCCCCCTTATATAAGCTCCCAGCACGGAGATCCATCCGCTGGTAAAGGCTAGGGTGTGTGTTAACGCATGTGACTGTATGTGTGCACATGTGCGCCTCTGCTTCTGTCTGTATGAATGCCGCTGTGTGGGCAGGAGCGTCTTGATGTGTGTGTGTGTGTGTGTGTGTGTGTGTGTGTGTGTGTGTGTGTGTGTGTGTGTGTGTGTGTGTGTGTGTGTGTGTGTGTGTGTGTGTGTGTGTGTGTGTGTGTGTGTGTGTGTGTGAGACGTTACCACCCCAGGGCCTTTCTTAGGGGCCTCTGTGTTAATGTGTGTGTGTTTCAGAGCTCCGGGTAAATTGGAGCTGATTAGAACTGGAGACAGATGTCCAGTGTCTCCACAGAGGACCATGGAACCAACCACGTCTCTTCCTCGCTACTTTCCTTGCTTCTCTCCAGCCATTAGCGGGTTTGTGTTGGTGTTTGCTTGACTTTTCCTTTTCTTTCTGACTCAGCCATAGTGGATCTTTAGTGGGATTTGAATTTCATTTGTAAACATAGGGTGTGTTTCCATCTATTTATGTTCAAAGTGTCCAAAAAAAAGTTATTAAATATCATTTTTAACTTAGTAGTTTTGTTGAGTGTTACTAGCTTAGTGAGTTTGTTGATTAAAGGATTTTAGCGAGAAGGTTGAGTCTTATTGTTAATAAACATTTATTGTTATTTAATAGTTAAGCCTTAGCCGGCTATAAGCAATAACTGAGACTGAACTATTTGGATATTCTGACTTTTGAGTTGGAAAGATGAGCTTGAACGCTGTCCAAAGCTGGAACCCTGACTTGGAAAGTAGTATGATAAACTACAGTTGCCTGATCCTCACGTTAAAAACAGCAAGCTGTGTCGTACAAACACCAACATTAACCTCTGAGTCTTTATTTTTCCTAATCAGATACACTTTGCAGAACAGCTTGTACAACCAGTCGCCTGTGTTGTGGTGAACAAACCACCATTGCACAAGAAACTTTTATTTTCTCTTATTTTTTCTCCATACTTTTATTTGTAAATATTGACATACCCAAAGTTGTGTCAGGATCACCTTGCAAACATCAACAACCATGTTGGTTCCTAAATTGAGAGAAATCCATATGCACATTTTGCGTACATGCGGGTTTACATTAGGAGAAATGTTAGAGACAAGATAGATTAAGGTTTTACAAGATTCCTTCAAAGTACACATTACAATGAAACTCAAAACCTTATATTAGTGGCTAATGCATACTCTAAACTTAAATCTGGTCCTCTATGAAGCATGGGCTGCTGGGCTCTGTGTTGTGTCTTTAATCCCAACTCAGTGATTCATTTGTAATGCCTTAGCATATTTGCAGTGCAATCAAACCTCTAACTCCTGATTAAGTCTCGACCTACTGCCTTTTTGAAGATGACATCATGTTGAAACAAAGAGGTTCAGTACTGGTTAGTGTGAACTCCCGGTTGACATAACGTTGAGGTTTCATCAGGACTTTGTCAAAATCAAATCAGATGAATTGTACGGCTCCAATAATCTCCCAACACATCATGGAGCTTTTAACAGAACACAGGCACATCTGGATATCATGATCGTGTGTATTTATGGTTCCTAAAATAAGAAACAGAGTCGGAAAGAGAAAGTTGCACAACTGAAAAGCAGGTAGATGGAATATAAACCAGTTTCCATTTTAGATAGTGTAATTGATTTATTAAATTAAATATGACTTTAAGAAAGGAGATTAGGGATTGAGATCCAACTGTTGAGGCGACCCACTTTTCCTAAGAAAGCTTACTTTAGGACCGGGTTCTTTGAATCCAGGCCTCCAGGTTTGGTTACCTGTAACCTTTTGGATCTGACAAGGGCTGAATTAAAAGAAACAGCATTATTTTGAGGAGGGTGATCACTTGGATTGGATCAACGAGGTAACAAAGATTAAAATGGATCTTAACTGATAATCGCAACTGGAAGTTGGCATGAATAGATGATTGAAGGATTTTGGCAAAAGCCGGTATCTCCTTCCTCGGATCATCTGCCATACCGTCTACTCCTCCCACACAATCAGTGTTATTCCCATCGATCTAAACTTCCCCTGAAGTTTTACTTTAACATTAAAATCTACATTTACTCCAGAATCCTACATCTATCCAATGAGCTGAGGTCCAAAACCAAATTCTCTACAATTTTGTCTGTAGTTATGTTTATCTGGGAGAGCCGGCATCATCTAAAGTAACATGCTTAATTTGTTTGCTTGGTAAAAACGCCGTCTTCCGTGCCGATTAGCTGCATCAGGTACAAACTCTCAGTGTCATGGCAACACGAGTTTCTCCGCACGTGTCTTTTGTTGCACTCAAGTGTGAGTGTGTAGGAGGCAGCAGGCTGGTAGAGCGGGCCTCTGCATCAGTTTATCATACTGATGCGCAATGCGCTGAGGACGTTTTCGGTTCGTCACGCTGTGACTTATGCATAAAGTCTGTTGAAACCAATACTTGCCAGTGTTGCATGTCAAAGTCGAACAGACGTAAGGCTGTTAAAGGGTGTGGTACACGCTGGCACCATGCCAGTATTCACATTTGAAAGTAATTGGAAGAATTTATTGTAGCATAACTAACATGGTTTAAACTTTCAAAACACTAAATTAACAACCATCAACTGCACTAGGAGCTGGCTAGCATGTTGGATTTGGTAAGGCCGTATGTTTCTTATGTAGGGGTGGGCAACTACAGTCCTCGAGGGCCGGTGTCCTACAAGTTTTAAATTGATCCCTGGTCCAACACACCTGAATCAGATGGCTGAAGCTCCTCCCCAGTATAAGTCAAGTTCTCTGGCATCCTGCTAATGACCTGATTATTTGACTCAGGTGTGTTGAAAGAGAAACCCATCAAAAACGTGCAGGAAACTGGCCCTCGAGGACTGGAATCCCCCCTGTTCTTATGTTTAGTCAAATGAAGCAACAAGATTGATAAATAGAGGAAACATGATCTTTAAAGGTCAGCTGGTCATTATTTATATCTTTAGGATGTAAACCTTCGTGACACAGTTCTACTTAAAAATGTGTATCCTGGGATCCTGTTCGTGAGAAAATAAATTATGATTTCTGGATCAGGATGCAATTTAACTGATCTGGTCTATAACAGGTTCTCACGTTTTCCAAATTACATTTCAAGTGGGCAACAAAACACTCAGCTAACCACACTTTGATCAGTTCTCAACCAAAGATAAAGCCAGGAGGAAAACGTTGCGTATAAAATAAAAACTAACCGCATAAAAACAATTAAAATTAGTAGATTTATTATGTGATCATTGATTCAAGCACCTCTATCCAAGTAAGAATTTGAGGTCCAGGTGTTGAAGCTTGTTTTCGCAGATAACCGTTGCACTGATC
The DNA here is from genome assembly GCA_032876305.1 of Orestias chungarensis. NCBI lineage: Eukaryota > Metazoa > Chordata > Actinopteri > Cyprinodontiformes > Cyprinodontidae > Orestias > Orestias chungarensis. The sequence continues at coordinate 1,326,610 of JAVLVB010000103.1, read as the reverse complement.
CAATCGAAATCCAACCTTCAACCTGGAAAGAAAAGGTGTGGTGAAGGCTGACATTTGCAGAGAGTAATCTCTGTAGACTACTATGAACTCTCCTGATCTTCTCCATTCCTACCAAGAGCAGCCCAGCTCTGCCCCTCTGGCCTATTGTCCAGTGATTGCTGAGTGATGCCACCTGTGCCACTGTTTCATAATCTCCTGTCCTCCGGTCCCTCAACATGAGATCAAACGCTGTCACAGCCTTTCAAAGTTCTGATATTCTGATCATCTACCTGACTTGTTTTCTACCCTCTCTGATTGGTCTGATCCTAGACCTCAACCTTATGTCTCTAGATTTTGATCACAGCCTTATGGGTAATGCTCTGCTCTGTTACCAACAACAACTCTAATGCTTGCAAGTGATCATTGATCATTTACGCAGTGAGTGTTAACAAGCTCTCTAAGGTTTTACCAGTTCCCTTCTCTGTCCTGCGGGTGTAATCATTCCCGATGTATAGACACTAAGAGCTGCTGCCGATAACCAAGCCGATTCCTGCTTGCACATTTTCACCACAATAACAGTTGCTAATAAAGCCTGTTTAATCTTTTCTGGGTTGTAGAAACCAGAACAGTAAGAACATTACTTTAAAATAATTCCTTTTCTAAGTGTGAGAAACTGAGACAGTTAGAAAACAACTACCTGTTAATTTTAGATGTTTGTCAAACGAGACGTAAGGAATTTGTCTATTTTTTTAAAATGTATGTTCGCATTTAAATATATTTTAAATGTATTTAAATCTAAATACATATATGTATACATTTTGAACCTTGCTGGAGTTCAAACCCACGTCCTTTTCAATTTCTTGAATGTTTTTACATTTTGTTAAATCATGAGCTCTGCAGAATTTATTGCATTTCATTTACATTTTCTAAAGCAACATAATGTCTTACATGATTGTGAAGCGGAAAGGACATTTTATAAAACGTGTTACAAATAAAACTCCGAAATGAAAATTCTAAAATGCAGCAACACCACAGGTATTTCAGATTTTTATGAGTATGAATATTGACCATAAATCGTTTGCCTTCAGCTTCATAATCATATACTAAAATGTGCTCGACCATCTCATAAAAACCTTTATTATATATATATATAGTATATTTGTACAGTTTTATCACAAATGTAACAAATTCCTTTTATACAAAAGTGTATTTCCACCCATAAAATTCTAGGTACAAGTTGAAACACATACCATTACCTAAAAATATAAAATGTTTCATTTTAAATGGTTCCTATTTCTAACCTTCTGTAAGTTCTGGTAAATAACAGTATCTCTCAGCCAGCTGTTTAAAACCAGACCACTATAACAAATGATCGCTCATTTTTATTGCACCCCTTGGATATTTCAGTGCTTCAATAAGCATTTCTATTTTGCCACCAAGGTTGCCTGTTTAAAAAACACAGACTCAATAAAAAAATCGTTAAAAAATATATACAGAAATAAACAGAAATAAAGTACGTGAATGATCTGCAGGGGGGGAGGGGATTTATACAAATATGGAATATATGCAGAAATTGACATTTCTAGATAATTGGCTGTTGTGGTGATATTGCACTTGTATATAAATATAATATAAATATAAAATATTGCACAGATATTGTTATAATAACATTGTATTGCACAGAGATGAGGGTGTTGCACAATTAGAGTCCAGTTGAGTTCAGGGTGGTGACTGCTTTGCAAAAGAAGTTGTTGTTGAGTCTATTTGTCCTGACCTTGATGCACCTGTAGCGCCTACCAGAGGGCAGCAGGTCAAAGGGTTCAGAGCCAGGGTGTGAGCTGTATGTTTCTCGCTCTGCTGATGCAGCGGGAGATGTAGATGTCCTTCACGGTGGGGAGGGGGCAGCCGATGATTCTTTGTGCCGCTTTGACCCTCTGAAGCCACACCCTGTCTGCCTCAGTGCAGCTGCCGTACCGTACTGTGATGCAGTATGTCAGCAGGCTCTCCATGGATGAGCGGTAGTAGGTCACCAGCAGGTTAATGTCCGAGTTGTTCTTCCTGAGGACCCTCAGGAAGTGAAATCACTGCTGAGCTCTCTTGATAACATCTGTGACGTTCTCTGACCAAGAGAGATCAGCAGAGATGAGGACAACACATAACCTGAAGGTTTGGACCCTCTGGGGTCGGTCCTGTTTTTCCTGAAGTCTAGGATGGTCTCTTTTGTTTTCTTGGTGTTCAGTGTGAGGTTGTTCTGTGAACACCGGGCTGTCAACTCCAGGACCTCCTCTCTGTAAGCTGCCTCCTCTCTGCCTGAGATGAGTCCGACCATGGTGGTGTCATCGGCAAACTTGATGATGAGGTTGTTGTTGTGGGCCGGGCTGCAGTCGTGGGTGTAGAGGCAGTACAGGAGGGGGCTCAGCACACAGTTCCATGGGGATCCAGTGTTCAGTGTGTGGGTGGAGGAGAGACGGGGCCCAAGTCTCACAGTCTGGGGACAGTTGGTTAGGAAGTCCTTTATCCAGGAGCATGTGAGGTGGGGGAGGCCCAGGGTGTGCAGTTTGGAAATTAGTATGTCTGGGATGATTGTGTTAAATGCTGAGAAGTAATCCACAAAAAGCATGCGTGCGTAGATCTGCTGCTGCTCCAGGTGGCTCAGCACAGAGTGGAGATCTACCGCGATGGCATCTTCCGTCAATCTGTTTGCCCAGTATGCAAACTCGTGGGTGTGGGAAGTGGGGGGGAGATGGTCTCTGATGTGTTGGAGGACCAGCCTCTCAAAGCACGTCATGATTACCGGTGAGAGGACCACTGGGCGGTAACCATTCAGGCTGGTGATTGGTGACTTCTTTGGCACGGGGATGAGGGTGGCTGTCTTAAGGCAGGGAGGGATAAAAGCTTACGCCGGGGAAAGTTTTCAAGATCCTGGTGACAATCAAGGGTAGCTGGTGGGAACACGCTCTGATCACCGTTCCCAGTACTCCGTCTGGTCCAGCAGCCTTCCTGGGGTTCACTGCCAAAAGCACCCTCCGTACCTAATGCTCCTGCACAGTGAACGGGGTCGAGCTGGGATTTGGTGGGGGTAGCAGGGTTGGTTGTCCTGGGGTGTCTCGAAGCGAGCAAAGAAACAGTTCAGTTACTCCGCTAGTGACACACTCAGGTCTCCTTCTGACACATCACAGCCTCTGAAGTTTGTAATGCCCTGGACTGTTTCTTTTCAACCTTTGAATCAGCAAAGGCTGATCATAAATTTTTTTAAAAACCTTATCGTGATGTTGCTAAAAATAAAAAAAGGTGAAACATACATGATTCTATCCACTTGTTTGGAATGAATCAACCTTGTGTAATTTCTTTACATGTTGACGTGACGCATGACTGTAATACAGGTATGTGCAACATTAAAACTTATTGGGTAAATGTGTTTCCATCTCTACTTTAGTGGGGGGGGTTTTTTTTTGGTAAAGCCAATAAGTACCAAATTATTTGTGAAATTGAGAAAGTTATTTTAAATGTGTTTGTTTCCATCAACTTGTTTTTAATGTGAATCCCTACGAGTGGGCATTAAAGAAACTTGCCTAACATCAACTTTGGACATAATTACGCTCTGAAGGGTTTATTCAATCTAAACTAAAAGATGGAAAGAATTAATTAACAAATTACTTATTCTAATCCGAATTTTTCTAGTTTATTTGTATTTTCTTGTGACATGTTAGACGTTTCTTCACTTTTCTTAAATTAATGAATGACCCCATCATTTCTCAACAGCCGTAAAGATTACTCAGGTTATTGTGGTCTGCATTATTTGTGTCATGCTTTTCATATGACATAGAACCATTTATTCTTTATGCTAATAATAATAATAAAAATCTGTGTGTCGCTGTAATTTAAAAATCTGGGCATAAATCAAATCTTCACCAATTGTTCGTGATGATCTGTTCCAAAGCTTATTAATGTTCAACAGTATCAGACTCCCTAAGCTCGCTTTCAGAAGATGATGGACATCCTTCCCAGAGGAAGGGAAGATGTCCTAGAATGGGTTTAAAGCTAAACAAAGCGCATATGGCTGTTATCATGCACGTCTGCACACTTGTTGAAATGTTCTGCAGGCTGAAATCCAACGTAACCTCGAGTGACTCTCATCCTTTATCTTCTTCCTTTCTCCCTTTCATCCCCTCAACCCTGCCCCCCCCCCCCCCCCCTGTCTCTTTTCCCTCCCCCATCTGTGGGAAGCTGCCACTGTGCGCATGTCGCAAGTGAGTCAGTTTTTCTGGAGGCAGGACGTGCACGCGCACGCATCCTGTCTCCCACGAAGGCATCTGTTTCAGTCTGTCTCTCAGAGATGAGAGAGGGGGAGACGAGCCCGGGGAGGGCGGGAGGAGGAGGAGGGGTAAGAAACAGAGAGGTGTGAAGGAGGAGGGAGGCAGAGCGAAGACGGAGGAGAGGAGGGAAAGGATGAAGAAACGGAGTGAGCAGAGAAGAAGCGAGGAGAGGCAGAGAGGATGCTGCTGCGGCACACCTGACTTTTTCTTTTTTTCTGGTTTGCCCTGGACCTGGTAGGGATGTATCCTCCTGCTGTTTGACTCCGAGCATCTCCAGCCTGTGTGTGTGTGTGTGTGTCTGTGTGTGTGCGTGTTTTAATGTGTGTGTGAAGCCATGGCAAGTGCTCAGCCGGGGGTTCACGCACTGAAACTCCAGCCTGCCTATGTCTCACACACCCTGAGGAACGGAAGCAACTTCATTAAATGGGATGAGGTAAGGATGCAGGTCACCTGAACTTACGTCTTTGAACATCTTTTTCTTTTTTTTTAGTAGACAACTTTCTTTGAATCTCTGCAAGCAAGTGCAAGTGTTCATTGAATTCAGCCCACCTGATTTATTATGGAGTGTGAGGAGAATGAGGAGGAAATGTGCCATGTTGTCATATTTGCTTACTGTTCATTTTGTTTATTGAGCTTTGGCAACATGTACCTGTTGGATGAGATGCCAGCAGAAGCGATCAGACCAAGATGGTGTTAACTGTAGACTGCCTGGCCACCTGTTGGTGCAGAATCCACTGGCATCTCTTTCTGTCTGTGTGTGTAGTGCAAACACACACAGACACACACACACACACACAC
>JAVLVB010000103.1:1301281-1321417 GCA_032876305.1 Orestias chungarensis | reverse complement strand
TAGACTTGGGTATTTGATATCATCATTCCCACAGCAGCAGAATCGGTTTAATGATCAGCAGAGACACAAACGAGGATAACGAGTTAGTTTCTGCTGCAGTCACTGTCAGATGTCGGCTTGTCTGACTTCTCAGCGTCTCCCGGTTTTTATTCTTCTTCTTGGCTGCGCTGTACTTGATCAAAAGGCTAAAAAGCAAATAACATGACCTTTTCAAGGAACACACTAAATAATTTACACATCAGCCAAGCTCAGCTGCACAAATATCTTAATTGGCTTTTAAAAACAGATAAGCTGAAAGCTTTGTGCAATTATTTTGTCCTTTTTAATAGGAAGCTGACATAAAACAAATGTGTTAAGCTTTCAGTTTACTCAGGGTTAAATTCAAAAGCTCAGAAATTTAAAAGCTAATCCACTTCCTTTGCTTTTGCTTCTCCTCCCTAAATCTCTTTCTGACTCTACTCTCTTAGTTGGGCAGAGAGATGTTGGAGTAGAGGATACGGTCATTACCCATGATGGTCAATGGAAGACATGATTTGAATGTGTTTGTGTGAGCGTGAGGTGCAAATGAAAACGTGTAAAATGCAAACGCACAAAATGACTTTTTTATCTTAGAAGGTGAACATTTTTTATCGAGCACAAACAAAAACACAACCTTTTATGTTGGAGTTTGCAGACATCAAGGTATAGTTTTGATCTTCCTATTTTGGTCGGTGTTGCCTACAGCTGGCAGCTTTCATCAGATGCCAGCTGAACATGAGTCCAATCATCACAAGTTTATTCCACTTCCTAGTAAAATAATTGTCCTAGCACTTGATATGACTCACATTTTTGTGTCACCAGAGCAGGTGGAATGATTGCATAACTGGTATAGTAGTAAGCAGTGATCTGTCTGATTACAGGTTTTCCCACTAGGAGTTTTTTTATTTTTATTTTTATCAAGCTCCTTTTATGTAAGACATCTGTATCCTCTTTCCCTCTCTCATTCTCTCCATTCTTCCAGGATTTATCAACAGTCTCTCCGGTCACTCTACATGTGGATCCTCATGGATTTTACCTCTTCTGGACTGACCAAAACAAGGTTAAGCCCTTACACTGATGCCAGATGCAGATATAATAATACCATCAAACTGAGCTAATCTAACATGATGAAACCACACAATCAGAATCATTGGGTTTAGACCATATCTAGAAATGCGGATTAAGCCATCTGTATTAATGTTCATTTTAGAACTGTGCACAGACTTTATATAGTGAAGAAGTTAACAGCTTTTATGATAACATTTGTGATTATAAATGGACTTACAGCTCGTTGAATGACACCTCTTTGATGGCCGTATCAATTAAACCGGCACTAAGCAACTTTAGGGAGGGTGGCAGGAACCCTGCCACACAAAATAACTTCAAATGTGCGGACTGCTTTACAGCATACGTCACTTCCCCCATTTCTTATTTTCAACATCAACATATGACATTGATTCACCACAATTAGATTCATCACCTCATCACTATTCATCCTTCACAAACACACTGGAAATAGAAATGTACTTCAATCCAACTGCAGGCCACCGGGAGATCAGGATTTTACCACGCTATGTACTGGTGCTCATGGGAAATGGAGTCCTCCTTCAGGCTAAAACACTACCACCTTTGTTCACAGTGGGCCGCCAAAATCGACATAAAATGAAATTTCTTCAATTTTGCTTTGAGGAACTTTCTTTCTTTCTTAGATATTGATCTTTATGAGTTGCTGTTCACTGCATCCACTTCTCCTGGGTTACACATGTTAATATAAACTCATACAATACTTTATTCATTGCAAAGGGCAAATTAAATAATTAACAGAATGTTAATAATTAGCTAAAATAAAAATAAAAACATACATGGATCAAATCAGTGCTACAAAAAAGAAACAAATACAAATGTAAATAAAGGCCATAGAATACAGCACAAAGTATTTCCTTAGGTGAAAGATTTTATAGATGAGAACATTCATCTAACATACTATTACATCTACAAAACTGTATATTTAAAATGAATACAATCCAACCGCTATACAGGATTTAAATCAACAAAGCTATTCGAAGGTTTTTAGTCTAAAGCCACCGTCTTCTACTTTTTCGTTAAGGTGTTCAATGTCAGCATAACTCCAACTATAGTGAGAATTTGGATGGAAGTATGGATCCACCTTAAATTGCATGTCAACTTTGAACATCATCTAAACTACTAAAACATAGATTGGAATATATTATTATTATTATATATTATCTGTTGCTGTTTTGAACTTACAATGTTTTTAATGAGTAACGTCATTTAAACATAAATAAATTCAACCTAACAAGAGCCTGCAGTTAACACTATTAAAGCTTCTAATCTCACCATGACCGTTCCTCTGGACATGTGGATGGAAAGGATTTCCTTGAGAGATTAATAAAGTGTTTTTCAAAATGAACTGAAATGAATTACTGTCACTTGGCTTGGCTTGATTTGAACTGAATTGAAAATGATAGAAAATGTTTCAAGGTTTCGACACAGCCACCACATCTGAACCAGTTCATGAATAAAGACTCATTCAGACGGCTGATAATAATCATTGAGTCTTCTTCTCTATTCAACTGTTATAAAACACCAATATTTCATATTCTTTGCCTCCAATTATCAGACCTCCGTCTTTGCAGCTCAGCTTGAGTTTTAAGAACCAGGGAATATTAATATGAACGTCTGGAATTAGATGTAGAACATTGTCTGTTCATTGAATGGGTTCCAAAAGATCTGTGACACAACATGAGATTATATTTTCATAAAAATAAATATTTTTTTATTGCTTGCATTAAAATTTGTTTGGTGATGTTATCATTAGGACACAGAGTTGTTGGACCTGACCCTTGTGAAGGATGTCAGAACTGGTAGAAGCACCAAACCTCCAAAGGTATTGTCGAACGTTTCTTTCCTCCTTATTAATAAAATAGGGCGTCTACTTGTTTTTTTTTCCACGTTAAGACTCTCTGATAATATGGCACAAAATGCAACATTTATTAGTTTTTAATTATGTGTTGTCATATTTATTTACTTGTAGGTACTGTAATATATTTTGCTGATGAAATTGATCATATGGATTTTTTTTACACATATTTTACTATCCTTTGTCCTTAAGAAACCTTTTGTGTTTCTGCATGTGATGAAGTAAAATATATCTCAGTGTCTTACATCTGAATGTTTGTTATTGCAATGAAAGAAAAAAGATGTGACTTTTCTTTTTTACTTCATGTGTATTTCAAATTTTGTGTTTTAACTGTCCAATTAATTGAAAAACAATTATTACATAGATTTCTTTGGATTAAAAAGCCAATTCTCAGTTCCAGTATCATCAGACTGATATCATCTAACATTTTGTGTTTGTGTGTGTGTCCTCCAACAGGAAGCAAAGCTACGGGAGCTGCTGGATGTGGGAAACCTTGTTGGTCGGCTGGAGAACCGCATGCTCACTGTGGTTACGGCCTCAGACCTGGTGAACGTCGGCCAGCTGAACTTCATCGCTTCACAGGAGGATGAAGCCAAGGTAAAGAACCAGTTTCTGCCTCTCTGAAAGCCAGAGATGATCAGGATGTTTCAGGATTATCAATATAGGTGTTTTTTTTTCATTTTTGTTTTTGCAGTTGTGGTGTGAGGAGCTCTTTTCTTTGGCTACCAACCTGCTGAGCCTCAACCTCAACAGAGACCGAAGTCTGCTCAAAGCGTGAGGCTGGACACCAAGACACACACACAAAAGATAAAGTTGATAAATAAATGAATAATATTTCAAATCTTCTTATATAATAATGTCACTACTATGATTTAGCAAGGCTCTATATAAATTTTGGTTAAGATGTTTGTTCTTAAACAAAATCCTGACCAATTGCTGAATCCCAAATACAAAAAAGGTCATAAAACGGATTTATGACTATAAACACTACAAAAAGCAACATGCTGAGGGTTTTGGAAACACTTCCTGCAATCACAATTTAATAAGAATCATGTTGGTGTAATAGTCTGTTATCATATACAGCTAGAATTTAGAAAGAGATGGTTTGGAAATTAAACCTATAGGACCACACATATGTAGCAATACCTATTAAGGAAATGATTAAACCATCTAAGGATCATGACAAGAAAAATATCAGTTGTGCACATCACGCATTACAAACAATGAAGAATAAAAGCCCTTATTGAGCAAAAATAATAAATAAGCCATTTCATTGAAACAGCAAGTATGTGGAAGAAGAGACTGTAGTCAAATGAAAACCAAACTTTGTTCCTGCTAAGCCTTCATGCTAAATTAGTCATTAGCACCTAATGCAGTCACAGTGAAACAAAGTAGTGGCAGCATCATGCTGTGATGAATGCCTGTTTCAGAAGAATACATGGAGACTGGAGTGGAGGTACAGCTTCCAATAAAATAACCAACCCTAATCCTCCAGCCAGAGAAAGGTTATGTATATATATTAGTTTGAATTATTCAGTAAAACGCTAAACACAAATCCATCCATCTAATCAAGATTAGAAAATGCATTCTAACATGTGGCCCATTCCATGAAAAGCAGGTATATTAAGTCCCTGTTTTCAGAATATGTTTTGATGTATCGTAGCGATTTGGTATGTCTAGAAAGAAAGTACTCTGAGAAACGTTCAGGTAATTTAATTTCATCATTATTACACATTTAGGATCAGTTTTATTTTCCTTCCTGTCATATTTGTTCATGTCGATTACAAGCAGGATGGAAAAACACAGATTGATGGATTTTTACTCCAATTAAACCATTAGTTTTGCCGAAATTTGCAAACAAATCTGAAAACTTGAGGCATCTGCATCCCGACTGCTATGAATCGCCGGTATCCTTTCCAGTACTGTAGGCCCAATCCAGTGCTCATAACTGGTCCGGGGTCGATAGAAAACATAGTTAGTCAACGGAACTTCCATGCGATGGACTAAAGTGACCTTCCTAAAAAAATGGACAGTTTAATCGTCTACGATGGATAATTTTGATTTTCTGCAAGCATTATCGGTAAACCAAATATCTTTAAATATCTTGATGAGTTCTGTTTAGACTAGAAATGGCAGTGTCCTGTTCATTGATCTGATGTGAGCCAAAAGAAACTATAGACATTCGTCTTTTTGGTAAATATTAAAAGGCCAAAATGAATGTTAAATAGGCAAAACATATCTTTTTTTTAAATGAGCAAAGCTAAAAGTAAAAGTAATACCCCAGAAGATTCTACCAGTATTGATTTGGTAGGCCCTGAAAACGTACAAAGTACATGCCACACATTTGAGATTTGTATTTAAAAAAATCACATGAAACACAAACAGGGTTAATCCGAGCGTTTGGTTGGAAGGCAGCTAAATTTAAAATATCTTTCTCTCTGTTTCAGGTACGTCAGACTGACTCTTCAGCTAAACGCAGAGGGGAAAATCCCTGTGAAAAAGTAAGAGCTTGGTTTTGATCACCCTCCTCATCCTCAGCCAGCGCCGCTGTCTGAACGTTGGGTTTTTAGGCTCAGAGGCTCGTAAATGTGAAGAAATAGCCGAAGAAAATCTGCAGAGACACTCACAAACTTAGTCTTTGCTCTTTCATGTCCCATGCTTCCGAGAATAAACCTAATTCCATGTGCACTAGGGGAAGCGAAAACAGGGACATTATTCATGGAGGTACCTAATTCAGCACTGACCTGGTAATCAACCAGTGCCAGAGTATGAGGTGCATAAGACATTTATGAAGGAAAGCTGCTTCTTAGACGCAAATTAAGGTCAGCTGGAGTTGTGGAAAATTAAAGGGGTAAAGACGGAGTTCTAAGAAAGCAAAGAGGTCTAGAAGTTTAGAAGAGGAAGCTTGTTAGTGGGGCGTTATGCCAGACAAGGAGGTCATATGAAGGTAGAATAGCTTTTACGGAGGATTTATTTAATTATATTTGCTTGTAAAAGGTTCAAACTGAGGCCGTGCGTTTTTTCCCACTGCAGCATCGGTCGGCTGTTTTCATCGGACAGGAAGAGAGTTGAGAACGCCCTCGACAGTTGCAAACTGCCATACGGACGGGTGAGCAAAAGTTTGGACCATAAAAAGTTTAACAGTAGCTTGTTGAGTACAGTTTCATGATATGTGTCCAAAGTTATTCATACACTTACAGATATAAGTGGGAAAGTACTTTAATCTAACTAACTAGTGTATTTCTCAAATATAATGGGAAGACAGAAAAAAAATTATATCAATTATGTAAAAATATGTATATCTATTACAAATGGCTCAGCATGGAGCTGTAGTTGTTAGCACTGCTACCTTGCAAAAAGAAGGTCTGGGGTTTCAATCCAGTCTGGAGTCTTTCCACCTCCTCCCACAACTCCCAAACCATTAAACTCGTCTCTCTAAATTGTGTCTCTTTGTTGTCCTGTGATGGACTGGCAACATCTCCAGGGTGTCATCAGCCTCTTACCAATGATCGCAGGAGACAGGCACAGGGACAAGGGGATTAGGTGCTGAAATGATTATAAATACCTTCATAATAAAAATTATCAATGTCCTTCTCAATTATGAGATGGTCAGCATTTTACATTTAGGGTTTGATATTGACAATTTATCTTTGGGGACTTATCCTGGGGACTTTGGCTCATCCACTCCAAAACCTTAATATTACCTCTCCATGAATGAAACTTTATTACTTATCTAGTGCTGGGTTCAGAACAAACGTGATTTAGGTCTTAAAGATCCAACGGATGAAACTGAGAGAGCGGCTTGGCTTTATTTAACGAAAACAGTGTCATTGTCGGATGCCTGTGCACTGTCTCTGGATTAACCTCCGTGGCGTTCTGAGTTTAGGTGAAACTCACCACCTAAAGTTCAGATTTCCAAACCAATTCGACGCCCCTGATGCACTGGGTGCACAAAATGCGCTGCAAGACTTCTCGACCTACCCTAAACGTGCGTCCATCGTGGACTTTGCATCTGTTCATCCAGACAATCTCCAGTCACCTTCTGGGAGAACGGAACAGATTTTGATATATCCAGTTCCCCGGAGTTGAACTTTTTCATTTGGGATGTTTGGACAAATTCCTCTGGCAAAAACAGATTCATGCATCATGGTATGTGTTAAAATAGGACCTAAATGCAGAGTGAGCAGGCACACAGGCAAACTGGAGGCTAAAGAATCTTTAATAGAACAATCTACTGAACTTACTGAGCCAAGGACATGCAGTTGGAAAAATTATGAACCAAGATGAAGAAAAACATGCCAGTCCTGAAAAGACACTGATGAACAGGCAAAGAAAATGATAGAATGGTAGAGGCGAAAAAATGTTTTTTTTTGCTTTTAATTCTTGGAGAGTTGCACAGGTCCAAATCAGGGGAATGTGGTTTGAGAAACAGATTCGAGAAAACTGGGGAAGGTTGACTGAAAAAAACCCAGAGGCAGCCGAACGAAAACGGAAAATGTTCCACCAACTAAAATAGAATGACTAACTCATAAATGAAAGTGTAAAGTAGATACACAATCAGCAAAACGCAAACCTGATGCCAAAGAACACCTAAAAACACCCACCCTTCTTTAGCTTTCCCACCACTTGATGTGACAATTAAACCTGTTTCATTGTCTTCTTTGCTTTAACAGGGTGACAGCATCAAACTGGAGGACTTCACTCTTGAAGTTTACCGGAACTTTTTGGAGAGTCTGTGTCCTCGACCCGAGCTCGGCAACATCTTTAAACAACAGTAGGAAACAGCATCTGCTTTATGTTGTTGTTTTTTTCACCCGTCTACTGTGGAATATGTCGATATGCTTTGAATTCTTTAAATCGCATTTAAGGAAAATCTTTTAGGAGGAAAATTAGGATGGGAAGAAAAATGATCAAATCCTGCTTTTGATGTAGCTTCTTGCTTTTAATGCTTTACAAAAAAGCAACAAATGTGTTTCCAATGTTTATTGAGATTTGTAGGGAAATTCATCATGAAGGTTTACTTTGCAAAATTCCACATTTTTGTGCGCTACACTCACGGTGCTCTTTTCTGCAGAGGAGGCAAGAGTCTGGGAATGTCCGTCGATCAGATGACCGAGTTCATCAACAACAAGCAGAGAGACCCCCGGCTCAATGAAATTCTTTACCCCCCTCTTCGCCCTGCACAAACACATACCCTAATGGAGCGGTACCACCATGACCAGGACAATCTGAAGCAGGGTACAACTTATGCAAACATTTTTTGTTTTTATAACAATCACCATGATATTTTAACAAAAGCTTTTTTCGTATATTCATTCAGCTGAAATTAGATTTCTATCTCTTTAGCATAACATTCATTTTGGCCTAATATCCGCTTTAGCTTATGTACCGTTTTAGCATAAATTCAAATCTAGAATAACTTTTGATGTAATATAACTTGCGATGTTAGCAAAAAGTCCATTTTAGCAAACATTTCTCTGTGGCAAAAATTGTGTTTTTCAGGTTTGCGTTGATGCTGGTTTAGGTTCTGTTTTAGCACAACTTTGTTTTCAGCACAACTTTGGCTTCAACATAAGCACCCGTTTTAGGATAAGTTTCATTTTAGCGTAACTTTGCTTTTTCTCAATGACTTGGCTTTGAGCATAAATTTGGTTTCCTTGTAACCTCAGTTTCAGCCCAGTCTTGTTTTAGCATAATTTACTTTTAGCTATACATTTGGTTTTGCTCAAATTCTTTTACCTTAAATACCATCTTAGCATAACTTTTGCTTCAACCTAACTTTGATTTAGTTTAACTTTGTTTTATGTCTTTAATGTCTTTGCTAATACTTCATCTATACTGACACACTCCACTCTTGGGCTGTGTTTGTTTTTCACAACCAGAAATTTCCACAACTCGCATCTTATTTAAGCGAAAGTAGTTTTGATTTGATTTGATTTGATTTCTTTCTGCCTTCTTTTTGCCACATGACCAGAAATGTGCATCTGTAGATGGTGAAAGGGTGAAAGCCTAAAGAGCTACAGCTTAAGGAGAGTGGAAGCATTGTAACATACTGAAGAAGAGTGATTAAAGAGTGTGTTTATTGCAGGACTGCTGCAGCCTATACAAGAAAATGTTTCAACTATTTTCTTATGAACTGTTTGGTTTTTTTTTATTTTAAAACCTGAAATATACTTGTTAACTGATAAACTCAATTCCAATATAAATATTAATAAAAAACTACATGCTGCCTTTTATCAAATATTCATGTAAGATTTGTTATTCTAAACTAATTTTATTCATTGGACCAAAACCATTAAAAGCTCCTTAAATTGTAGGTTCTAGTTTGTCATAATGAGTTAATAATCAGCTACCAGTACTTTTTAATATCTAAACTTGTTTTTTATGATCATAAATGAGGTTGTTCTGAATGTAAATCTTTTAAACTGAAGATGTTTCTCCCTTTTGTTTGTTTTTGTGCGCATGTGTTCTTTAGGCGTTATCTCTCTCCAGGCTTTTTCCAGCTACCTGTCGAGCGACGAGAACGGAGTCATTCCTCCTGAGAAACTGGACCAGTCCGAAGACATGAACTTCCCGTTGTCTCACTATTTCATCAACTCCTCACATAATACGTACCTTACAGGTAGGAGGCACCAAAGTAAAAACTTTCAAACGGTTCACAACACAACTGATAGAAACACTGAATTAAATTTAAAAAAAGGTAAATCAGCAGATGCTAGATGACATAAAGTCTTGAAGGATTTCATTGGTGCTTTCAGGTTTTTACAACACAAAATATCCAATACGTTTTTTACTCCGACCAACATTTCATGGGTTTATAATTGCTTATTTCTCCATGGTTTCAGCTTTTCCTAACTTAAATTGTGTATGGTATTGTATGAATATTTTGATACTGTCCTGCTGGACAAAAAGTATGGTGGGTCTGCTTGCCTGACAGTGTCAGTGGTGAATTTGAATTTCTGTTTTAAAATACCTGTTACATGAGTGACTTCATTCAACTATTGAGGCTGCATCTAGTTTAGCCATTACATTAAATTTGCTACTAGAACTATATGCATATTCGTCTATGTCTGTTTCAGCGGGCCAGCTGGCAGGAAGCTCCTCAGTGGAGATGTACCGGCAGGTTTTGCTGGCCGGTTGTCGCTGCGTGGAACTAGACGTGTGGAAAGGACGGACCGCCGAGGAGGAGCCGGTCATAACTCACGGGTTCACCATGACCTCGGAGATCTCGTTTAAGGTGAGCCAGCCTGTTTGGAAACAACCTAACACCAAACAGGTAGACAATTACATTGTTTATCTTGCTTGAAGCTGGAACATACTCAGCTTAAGGGCGACATAATTCCCAAGTTTCGTTTTTTGTTTTGTTTGTTAAACACAAATCAAAGGCAGTTGAAATGTCCTGTGATAATTGCCAAGCATGGAGCTGGTTTCATCACAATGTGGGGGTATGTACACAGAACTATGATCTCAAACACACATCAAAATAGGTTTGCAACAGGCCAAGCAAGCTAAAAATATGCGCTGTAAAAAGTACAAATACGTTTTTTGTAATTTGAGATTTTCTGGAATAAACCTTCTCCAAATTGTGCTTGAAGGTCCAAGGTTAAAGCAAAAATGTAAGGTCTTGTTATGGTTTTTCTGACTAGTATTTAGCCCTCATACTATGATTTAGTTACAAAGTAAACTTTCTGGCTTAGTACGGACAGAATGCAATGTTTGAAGGAAAACTATCAGCGGTTGCTAAACACATCCTCTCTGTGGTGAAACGTGTTGAATTTAAGTGAAGAAGTTGGTTGGAAATAAACTAAACCTGGCTGGGTTCAATCAGCATCTTAAGTACAGTACATGTCTTCTGTCAATATCCATTAATTCAGCTTCCCTTAAATGAATAAAAACTGATGAGATCACTTTTTATAATTATAACCGCTGTTTTAAAGCAGAGAAAAAATGTTTGTTTTATTCTGTTCCCCACTGAGAGGTTCCCTGGAGTTACAACAATTGAAATCTAATCTCTTTTGTTTGATATTTTGTGGTCCAACTAAAGCATGATTTCTTCTCTTCTCATTTTGTAGGAGGTGATTGAAGCCATTGCAGAATGCGCCTTTAAGACGTCACCTTTCCCTGTCATACTTTCATTTGAAAACCACGTAGACTCGTAAGGACTTTATTTATTTGCACATAACCAACCTTGTGTATTATGTCTTTATAAATTTGATCCAACAATGTTTCCAAAAGCATTTCTCAGAAATGTTTGCCATTACATTACAATAAACTTCTTGTCATGAGCTTTGCAACACAGTGCGACATAGAGTGGGCTCGTTAGGTCATGGATATGGTCAGCATCAATGCTAAGCTAGGGTGAGGGGTTTAAACTATAATCGAACCCAAAGTCTACTAACCAAGACACCACTAAAATTATTAATGCAATCCTGGATGGATGTTATATCACACTGAACTCTAATCCCGCCATCTAAATGTTTGATCTGAATTCCAAACTCTTTCTGACCATACAGCAGAAACAGAGGGTTTAAAAGGAGTGGTAAAAGAAAATGAGGTGGATTAGCATATGATGTTACCTTTCAGGACATGAAAGGTAGAAATTGAAGTACTGAATTTAATTGATTTCTTTTTAGAACATGTGCCCCAACTAACTTAACTGATGGATGTAGGCTCATGTCCATGTAATGTGTCACTTCATCAAGATGAACGGTGTAAACATCTCCTTATGTGTTTTCCAGCCCGAAGCAGCAAGCAAAGATGGCCGAATATTGTCGATCTATTTTTGGAGAGGCCCTGCTGATTGATCCTCTGGACAAATACCCCGTAGGAAATCCAGAATGCGGCATCATTTCATGCTGTGGTTTGGAAAGTAACCTTCACTGAGAGCTGTTCATGCTCTGTGTGTCTTCAGCTGGAGGCTGGCGTCCCCCTGCCTAGTCCTCTGGAGCTGATGGGAAAAATCCTCATCAAAAACAAGAAATCTCACAAACCCGCCAATCCCACCGACACCAAGAGGATGATTGACCAGCCTGCCAATCAGAGCAACGAACCAGTGTCTCCTAGCAACAACCCAGGAGGTATGACCCAAAGACAATAGACTCAGAAATTCACATGAAACATGCTCAGCTGCAACAGCCAAGGAAAGAAAAATGGACAATGGTGTACATTTGGATTTGTGAGACACAAAATGTCACAGCCTTCAGGATTTAAATTAAAAAGCTTTCTGTACCAATCTGTGGAGCTGTTTTCACATTCAGTAGACGCGCATCCTCGCAAATATGAGTCACTGCACATGAAAAGGGTCGGTGATGAAGCTGTCCTTAGGAGGGAGGGACAGACAGCGGTTTTCACGGGGACCGTGCGCGTTTATCTTAGCCTTTTGCCTGAGTGGCCCTCAGACGTCTTCACATTACCACGCCTGCATCTCATCAGGGACGCCTCAGTAATGAACCAGACATCCCAGGTGAAATCGGACGAGCCGAATGGCAATTAGGAGGAAGTGCGGAGCGAAATTAAGTGGCCGTATCGACATGTTCGTCATCCAGATTCTGAACACATGTCTGAGACAGAACATCCCGGCCAGGTTTGCAAAGCAGACCTTCTGGTTGAGCACTTAGGATGGCAAATAAATAGAGCAGCCGTACGCCATCGGCTCTGATCTCTCCGGTTCTCCACAGGTATTGATCGTGCCTGCCTGTCGAACGTTTTAGGGAACTGCAAGAGTATTCAGAAGCTATTTTGTTTGTGAATACATTCATGCTGTGTTGTTCTTTAGTACCGCCAGTTACTTCATTGTATTTCACTGGGATTTTATGCCTGACAGGGTCTCAGTTCTGTTTTGTAGAGCAGCTCAGTCAGACTGGATGAAGAATGTGGACACAGATTCTCAACTGAATAAAGGTTTTAAATTTGACTGGGCCAACTAACGCATTATGTTGTGACTCTATTGGGGTTTTCCTCCAAACCTACCAGCCTCAATCAACTAAAGAAGAGCATCCCAGCATAATGCATCCTCACCCAAATTTTTACATGGCTACTGGTGAACTGCAGATCGACCATACCACTTCATTTTATGACATCATTTTGTTTGCAGAATACTAATAATTTCCCCCTGAAGGCTGATTCTTCTATGGGAACTTTGTTTTATCTGCGCCATCCTCAGAGTTACACATTTGTTATCGCACAACCTTGTCTTTCAGAGCAGACGCCATGTCCTGGCAGGCTCGGCATCAACCATAATACACAATAATTTTAGTTTTGACAGCGCCAGTCACATAAAGGCCGCTGTCCAACTGAGCTGGTGTGTCAGTCGGTTCCTAAAGAAATAATGTGTCGTTCAGAGCATAGGTGGAAATTTTAATGGGATGTTCATAGCAAGGGACTTGTTGACCATTCCATTTTGTTTTTGCCATTTTTCAACGAGCGGCCTGTGTCGACTCTAAGCCGTGGGGTTGCGTCGTTCGTCCGGCCGCTGATGACGAATCTGCCTCGTAGCCAGTCAGCTCCTTTACTTCAACGCAGTCACGTTTTATTCTGGTTCTTCTGCATAAACGAGATGAGACAAGGAGATGATGGCAACTTGTTTAATTTTAACAGACATGGAGGCTGAGAGTGAGGAAGACGATGATGATGAAGATGATGATGGTAAAAAGGTCAGTGGGGACATTGTAAAGAGCTGACAGAGGGGGCCACCGTCACTGCTGTCGCCCTTTGTTATCGTTCGCAGGTGACGTGTGCTTTGGCAGCTCGGTTGGTGTGTGCTGCGCGCCGCTGCTGCTTGTTTGCTGTTTTTAGTCTCTGCTTTTTGTTCACCGTTGTCCCCGCAGCAGCTCTTTATTTGTCGTCTGTCCTGTTGTTGATGTGTTGTTTCCTTTCGTGTTGGACTGGGTATTCAGTGTCTGGATGCTTCCTTATATTGGTACAGTTTTTAAAATAACACATTTGTATGGGTTGCCATTTAGGAAATAAGCTAGATTTGTCTCTCTCACGAAACACAACAGACTTACTCACACACACTTACAACACTCAAATTCTGCGTTTTCACTATTAAAATAACACATACGTGTCCAATTTTTCTCTCACACACCAACATTGACTAAAATTGTACAGATATACACTATTGAAATAGCATGTATGCATTTGTCGCATTTGTCAGTTGTTTGTGACAGAGGCTGTTTGTACTAGAGCCAGGTTCTGGTTCTGCTGGATTTCATCCTGTTAAAGGGAATTTTTCCTCTCTACTGTCGCTGCATGCATGGACAATTTGAGGGATTGCTGTAAAGTCAAGAGCACAACACAATTCATCCTCTACCGTCTCTGCATGCTGGTCCAGGAGGAGTGAATGCTGCAAGTCAATGACTCAATGCAATCTGCTGGGTTTCCTTAGATTGGAAACTTTTTTATACTAATTCTAATAGTAAACTGGGGCTGATGCACTCTTTGATGATTAGGATAAATTTGAAAATATTTCTGGCTGATCTGAGGTGACTTTTTTTTGTAAAATGATTCAAGACATGGTGCGTATTGGCTCTCTATTATTAAACTGAATTGAACGGAAATAACCTGGTTTCCAAAAAAGATGTTCATAAAATCTAATCAGAATTCTTTATTGAATAAGTGGAGAACTGTATAAATATAGGTTGAACTATTGCATACACATTATACAGGAGGGGTTGGACAATGAAACTGAAACACCTGTTATTTTAGTGTGGGAGGTTTCATGGGTAAATTGGAGGGGCAGAGTATGAAACCGTAACTCGTGCGTCACTGCTAAGGAATATCAAACTATTTTGGAGGACCATGTGCATCCAATGGTTCAAACATCATATCCTGAAGGCGGTGCCATGTATGAGGATGACAGTGCAGCGATACACACAGCAAGACTGGTGAGAGATTGGTTTGATGAACATAAAAGAGAAGTTGAACATCTCCCATGGCCTGATAAGTCACCAGATCTAAATATTATTGAGCCACCTTGGGGTGTTTTGGAGGAGCGAGTCAGGAAATGTTTTCCTCCACCAGCATCACGTCGTGACCTGACCACTATCCTGCATGAAGAATGGCTCAAAATCCCTGTAACCACTGAGCTCTACACCATACTAACAAATGATTGTGGTCTAAAACCAAGCGTTTCAGTTTCATCGTCCATACGTACTCAGATCATCTCTAACTGGTTTTTAAACTACGGTCACTTAAACTATACACAGTCACCACATCCCAGTCTAATTAATAGAGCACCTGTGAGCTCTGTGGGAAGGATTCAAGTCATGGATAGAAATCAATGCCAGGAAGGTATGTCTGATATAGTGGCAAGAGGAATGTTAGAAAAGGAGCTTCTTAATTTGGCTTGATTTCAATTCAGCAGTGTAACCACTTTATGTATGTTTTTGCTTTTTGCTTACATGTTCGCAATTAAGAAAAAAGCTGTTTTCACTACCCGACACCCACAACTGTGTGTTCGTCTTGCATCTCCGTAGTTTGCCTGCAGTAGTTCTCTCTAATTCCCCTTTGTGCATGTTTACTTGGCTGTACAGATGTGTATTTATGAGAAACCTTTGATGCCTTTATACTCCACTGTTGAACCTTGCGTCTGTCGGGCCTCATCTCAGGGATCTGCAGAGCGAGAGGCCGTTGCTACGGAGGAGATGTCAACCCTGGTAAACTACGTCCAGCCGACCAAGTTCAACTCGTTCGAAGCTTCAAAGAGTAAGACAGCAGCACACGAGGCATCTGCTGCCTTATGATTTCGTCAACACAGTTTGAAAATGTTGGGTCTTTGTGTCTCTAAGTCTGGTGCTTTAGTTTAATTTCATTGTTTGCCACAATAGTTGTTTTTTTAATGGCAGGATCAAACTGAAATCATGTTTAGATTCACCTTCATCGTATTCACGAAGAATCTGCAACGTCTGCTCTTATTTCAGGATGTAAGATCATCAGAGGGATTTTTCCCCTGAAGCTGATGCCTCAAGGAGGGAGGTGATGTAACTAAAATAATTGCAGAGAAATGAGCTCCTTCCTGTGTCTTTTTCTGTGCGTCTAGAGGCCGCCCGCTGTTACCACATGTCGTCTTTTGTGGAGACCAAAGCTTTGGAGCACCTCACAAAGTCACCAGTGGAGTTCGTGGAGTATCCTTGACAACCGATACCGCAGTCGCGGGGAACCATGGAAACCAGTTCTTTACTTTGTTTTCTTCTTCCTCTATTGAGTGATTCTTTTTCTTCTTCAAATGTCACAAGTCCGAATGAGTCTCTGAGGAACTTAAGCATTCATTTTTATTTGATATTGGGTGTTCCGAAGAAACTTCAAACGCTATGAGTTCATCTCAACATTTGTGTGATCAAAACCCTAAATAGTGAACACTAATAGTCTAAAGAAGTGTTTCTTTGGTGTTTTACCTTAACGTAACTTTAACTAGGTATAACAAATCCCAGCTGAGTCGTATTTACCCCAAAGGAACCAGAGTGGACTCGTCCAACTTTATGCCTCAGCTGTTCTGGAACGCCGGATGTCAACTCGTGGCTCTTAACTACCAAACTATTGGTAAAGAGAAAGTAATAAAGTAGAAAAACCTGAACACCCACGGGGGAATTTTGACTCGCAATCACGTGAGCGTCCTGCGATATGTTGAGGCATGTTGGCCAAAACTAAACAGAAAAGGAAAAACATCACCCTAAAGGATTTTTAGTTCTTTTAGATTAAGGGCTCCCATTGATCACAGCATCGCTTACTTCCATTAACCTCAGTCAGAATTATAGACTCCAACTTAAAGCTGTGTTACTAATTGTGTCAAAAACATACTCTTCTCTGTTGGTTTTGCTTGTTACATCCTTATGAACCCGGTAAAGTTTTTCCGAGTCATTGGTCCTTGCCTGTTTTATTCAGAACGGATGCGCTTGTTTACATCATCGTTTCTATGTTTCGCTTCTTTTCTTTCTGTCTTTAAAATAAAACATTGAACACTGAGAATTTTTGTGAATTCAAACGTTAGTTATTACTGTCTAAAGTGATTTGATATCACGCCTCACTAGGATTTTCAGGCTTTAACCCAACATGTTTTCATTGTGTAAGATTTTTTAAACCTACAGTTTTTATTAAGATTTTAGGGTATGTTCACACACAAATGTCCTCATGGGATGCACATGTGTTTCTCGTGTAGAAAATATCAAACCCATGAGAAAATATGGAAATAACTTGTTTTTTGTTTCGGTTGTTGTTGTTTTTTTGTCTTGTTTTCATCAATGCTGACTCACATTACTTCACATGTGGTACATCGTTGTACATGTGAAAACTCACATGTGCTATCACGTCATCAGCTATTGATGTTGAGAAGTTTACATTTTAGACTGAAGTCAAACAGATCATAGGTTCTTAAAATACTTAACGTACCACCATACTGAGTTACTGTGCATGCCATCAAAAGTCTGGAAAATGAAATTTCCTATTTTTGATTGGTGAAATGAACAAAAAAAAGTATCCCTGGTATCTTTTCACAATATACTCCATTTTAAAATCCAACATAACTGAACTAGATTGAAAGCTTTGTGAGAAAAATTGTATTTAGGCTTTTTTCACACATCTCTGACAAACTCCTGAAGTGAAGAACAAGCACAAATCTACAAATGATAGATAAATGCATCCTTGATTAGCTTGTTTTCGAGAAATAAGTATGATCACTGAGCTTATCACTGAATCAATTCTGCTGGTTTTTAAAGCTTAGTTAAAACACAATGGTTTTGCTACTTCAAATTTTTGTAACATGCCCAACATTCAGTGAATACTTCACCACCATACAAGTACAAAAGATACAGTGGTAGGCTCAATGCTAACCTCTGAAAGCACAACTTTGACTCAACCCAGGCCCAGACTATTACAAATGAATTCAAATCCTAGCGAATCTTTTCTGAAACAGGAAAGATTGGCTTGAAATCTTGTGATTGAATGAGCTTTGTGTTCCAGATCTGTCCATGCAGCTGAACCTCTTCATGTTCGAGTACAACGGCCGTAGCGGCTACAGACTGAAACCGGAGTTCACGAGGCGCCCCGACAAACACTTTGACCCCTTCACAGAGAACACGGTGGACGGCATCGTGGCGAATACTCTCTCTGTGAAGGTTGTCTGACCTTTGATATCCTGATCATGCTTTACTTTCTTATAATACTGACAACATCCACATAGGGTTTCTCCTGTCAGCCTGTAGTGCTGACAGCGTCTCCTGCGTACGGCAGGTCATTTCAGGCCAGCTCCTGACCGAACGGAGGGTGGGCGTGCATGTGGAGGTGGAGATGTTTGGACTCCCTGCAGACACCAGGAGGAAAGCTCTGAAGACCAAAACGTCCCAAAACAACAACGCCGTCAATCCGGTGTGGGACGAGGAGCCCATCGTCTTCAAGAAGGTAAGGGAGCTGCAGAGAAGCGGCCGAGTCGAGTCAAACGCCGCTGTTGGTTAAATGACTCCTACTTTCATGCAGGTCATTCTTCCGACTCTGGCCTCTCTGAGAATCGCCGCGTTCGAGGAAGGAGGAAAGTTCATCGGCCATCGAATCATTCCGGTGTCTGCCATCAGACCGGGTCCGTAGTCACTCAGACGTGTTTAAGTGCTGTTTGCGTCAAACCCAACCATGTTACGTTATTTCTGGTCAACGGTGGAGACCATTTTCACCCAGTCTCCGTCTCTTTGTGTTGTTCTATGAACTTTATGAACTGAAGTCCTGCGAAGGTTCACCCCTGCTCCATGTTTTCTACATTTCTTAATCGCATTTTTAAAAACAAGAATAAGAAGTAGAAGAAGTTCAGTTCCGAAGAAACGGTTACCCACGAATATCATAAATACTTGATATTCCTTCCATAAATGCTTAGTTTAGGCACCAAATATACCTTAAACAGTATTAATACACATAACAGAAAACCCCACAAGCTAAAAGCTAAGGTCTTTCTAGACCTCAAGTCATTTTTACAGCTGCTGTTAATATCCTGTTCATACAACATTTATTCTCAGAAACATGTTGGCAAAGTGAATCAATGAAAAAGGGTTGCAACTTCAGTTTGTGATGAATCAATCTGATGGCACAGTATGGAAAATATATAGAAGTACCTATTAGGTTTGAAGTAACTGGACTCCATTTAATGAAATCGCTCATCTTAAGTTGTTTAAATAGAAATCTGCCCCTGATTAACACAACGACATGATTTTGCATAAAACCAGCATCATCTGATTTTCTTTCCTTAAAGTTTACGCAATGCTTGGAAATTTTGATTCACCTTGAATAACGTTTGGCTTATTAAAGAGATAAAAAAATGTTCTCAAAGTTCCAAGCTGGTCTGGACAGCTTTGACTCACTTAATCAATATAATCATCATTTTTGCATACTAAATTTAGCCCCGATGAATAATTTGGTACTTGTTTCCTCTGCAGGTTATCGATACATCGGCTTAAGGAATGAAAAAAATCAGTCTCTGATTTTGCCAGCTGTGTTCGTCTACATCGAAGTCAAAGACTACGTTCCAGATACATTCGCAGGTAAGAACTCACCAGAGATTTGCAAAGAAAAGCGTCTTTAGCGACTTGTTGCACTCTCTCTGACACGTTGGATGTCCGATTCTAGCCTCTGACTGATGGTGATCTATTTGGATTACAACTCTGTTTATTCAGTGGGAGAGCTCTTAAACGTGATTCCTTTTGGTTTCATGCAGTTTAATGACGGAAATCCCGCCTCTTTATGTAACTGCTCCCCTAAAGAAGCCTGTTTTAAATGTTTTTTTTGTTTCAAGAGTGGCATCATGTGGTTGTCATTACCTTCAGCGTTGTCATGATTAATCCACAAAATCCTAATTGGAATGACACATGACTCATGACATCCAACCTGTCCATCTTCGTACTTCCTGCAGAATTTCAATGTGCCATAAAGGTTTTTATTGAACATACGTTTTCCTTCTCAGTGACCTAAAGGTTGCGGCTCCTTGTGTCTGTCTAAGTCTGCACTGGTGGTTTATTCCCGTTGGATTAGAAGCGTCCTGGACATTCTTTGGCTTCCCGAATGCTTTCTTCTGATGATCCAATATTATGAGCACCAGTTATTTTCTGTCTTTGTTTTGCATTGTTGGATTCATGCTTTCCTTTGGGTGCGATCATTGCTGGTATTACAAACGTGTTGGTGTATTTAGACATTTCTCCATTTCA
>JAVLVB010000103.1:1287233-1298619 GCA_032876305.1 Orestias chungarensis | reverse complement strand
GTGTGTGTGTGTGTGTGTGTGTGTGTGTGTGTGTGTGTGTGTGTGTGTGTGTGTGTGTGTGTGTGTGTGTGTGTGTGTGTGTGTGTGTGTGTGTCCCCTCTGAACTTTAGAAGCAGTTAAACCAGCACCAAAGACTGAAGATCTGGTTCTGAGTGTTTTGACCGGTGAGGTTAAAGTATAATCAATGCAGCATTTTTAGTTTTTATTCATACGTGTTCTCTTCCCACTTCCAGTGCGACACACACACTACGTTTAAGGTTTAAATGTTTAGAACTCTGTTGGGAAAATACTTTTAATTTGTGTTTAGAAAAAAGGATGTTACAGTAATTAAACTAGCAAACACGTTTCGCTTCTGCTTCGCCTCGCCAAACACTGACAGATATCCCAGCATGCACCTTGGACGCCCTGCAGCAGTCCAAGGTTTACCAGAAGGGGCAGAGACGTCAGTTTAAGGAGCTGAAGGAGCTGGTGAGGAGACACCACAAGAGGACGTCCGAGCTCCTCCGAGAGTTCGGCAGCAAGTACAAGAAGACGGCCAGGCAGTGCAGCAAGAGCAGGTGCGTTTACAGACAAACTGATTCCTGATCACTGCAGCTCCTCCAGAGTTACCATGGAGATCGTACATGTGACCAATGATCAGTCACATAAAACACTCTGCAGTTTTATAGCAGCGCGCTATGACAGTGGTTCAGATACTCTTGCTCGGCACTGTGGGTCTAAGTTTTATGCAAACTTCATGGTGTCTTTTGCGTCCAGCAGGGTTTCGTGTTCCGACAGTGAGAAAGACGAGCGTCTCCAGCAGCTGAGAGACGAGCAGCAGCAGCAGCTTCTGGCTTTGAGGCAGGAGCAGTACTACAGTCAGAAGTATCTGCAGAGAGAGCATATTAAGATGGTAAAGTCTGACCATCAGAACATCTGCACATTCAGCTCAGCATGTTCTCACGAGTGTAAATCTGCGGTTCCTTCAGCTCACCGAGCGGCTGAGCAGTCTGGCTGAGGAGAGTCACAAATCCCAGATGAAGAAGCTGAAAGATATCTGTGACAAGTAAGAAGAGACAGTCACACAATCAGTCAGTAAAACCCTCATTTACAGGTTCATCTAACTAACGTAAGGCTTCAGAAAACAGGCAGCAGATCTTTCTCCTTCCTTCCAAAACGCTTTCATGTCATATTGTCTAAAGGTTCCTTCCTTCCTTCCTTCCTTCCTTCCTTCCTTCCTTCCTTCCTTCCTTCCTTCCTTCCTTCCTTCCTTCCTTCCTTCCTTCCTTCCTTTTACTTTCATTCCTTCATTCTTTCCTTCCTTCCTTCCCTTTTTCCTTCCTTCCTTCCCTTTTTCCTTCCTTCCTTCCTTTCTTCTTTCTATCCTTCCTTCCTTCCTTTTACTTTCATTCTTTCCTTCCTTCCTTTATTATTTCTTCCTTCCTTCCCTCTTCTCCCTTTCTTCCTTTATTCTTTCAATCCTTCCTTCCTTCCTTCCTTTTACTTTCATTCCTTCATTCTTTCCTTCCTTCATTTCCTCTTCTCCCTTCCTTCCTTTATTCTTTCAATCCTTCCTTCCTTCCTTTTACTTTCATTCCTTCATTCTTTCTTTCCTTCCTTCCTTCATTATTTCCTTCCTTCCTTCCCTCTTTCCTTGCTTCCTTCCTTTATCATTCCATCCTTCCTTTCTTCCTTCCTTCTTTCATTCATTCATTAATTAATTTCTTCCTTCCTTCCCTCTTCTCCCTTTCTTCCTTTATTCTTTCAATCCTTCCTTCCTTCCTTCCTTTTACTCTCATTCCTTCCTTCTTTCATTTTATCCTTCCTTTCTGCCTTCCTTCCTTTCTTCTTTCATTCCTTCATTATTTCTTTCCTTCCTTCCTTCCTTCCTTCCTTCTTTTATTCATTCTATCCTTCCTTCCTTCCATCAGTCCTTCATTCATTCATTCTTTCCTTCCTTCTTTCATGATGTCCTTCCTTTCTTCTTTCATTCCTGCATTATTTCCTTTCTTCCTTCCTTCCTTCATTCATTATTAATTTCTTCCTTTATTCCTTCAGTCCTTCATTCATTCTTTCCTTCCTTCCTTCATTATATCCTTCCTTTCTGCCTTCCTTCCTTTCTTCTTTCATTCCTTCATTATTTCCTTCCTTCCTTCCTTCCTTCCTTCCTTCTTTTATTCATTCTATCCTTCCTTCCTTCCATCAGTCCTTCATTCATTCATTCTTTCCTTCCTTCTTTCATGATGTCCTTCCTTTCTTCTTTCATTCCTGCATTATTTCCTTTCTTCCTTCCTTCATTCATTCATTATTAATTTCTTCCTTTATTCCTTCAGTCCTTCATTCATTCTTTCCTTCCTTCCTTCATTATATCCTTCCTTTCTGCCTTCCTTCCTTTCTTCTTTCATTCCTTCATTATTTCCTTCCTTCCTTCCTTCCTTCCTTCCTTCCTTCTTTTATTCATTCTATCCTTCCTTCCTTCCATCAGTCCTTCATTCATTCATTCTTTCCTTCCTTCTTTCATGATGTCCTTCCTTTCTTCTTTCATTCCTTCATTATTTCCTTTCTTCTTTCCATCCTTCTTTCCTTCCTTCCTTCATTCATTCTGTCCTTCTTCCATTCTTCTGTTCTTTACTGCCTTTCTTCCCTCCTTCTATGCTTCTTTCTTTCCTTCCAATATATTTCCTTCCCTTTTTTCCTAAAGGAAATGCAGTTTAGCTTTGACATAAAGGTCAAGACATAAAAATATTTGTTCAAGAAACAATGTTAGGATTTTCAGCTCATGCTTGATGCTTGCTCTATAGAGGTCATAGTGAAAACTGGCTAAAACCACATAGTATCTCTAACATCTGTATTTATGGAGCTTTAGATTTTATTGTAGTCTTTCAGCTAGAGTAGAGTTTAAAAACACCTTCAACATACTCTACCTTTTCACATGAGATTCAAACCAATCCTCTTTAGTCTGGTAAAATTCCCTTGTTCTCATTGTAAATCAAAATAAATGGGAATCAATAACAGTTACATGCAGAAAAGATTCTTAGGTCTGACCTTCTCTCCTTCTGGGATTTGTGCAGGTCTACGGTCAGATCAAGTGCAGCTAGCATCTCTGCAGACCACACACATACTGGACACAAATCACTTATACTTCCATCTTCAGGGCACTAATACAGAGCTCTTTTTGCTAAGGAAATCTTTGCTCTGTACCAATGTGAGCATATTCACCCTATCACAACCAGCCTTTGTCAAATACAGGAAAAACAATATTGAACAGTCAAAGCAGTCCCAGTTCACATGCTCAAGTGACTACATTTATAGACACTTGAGCCTGTGAAACTGAAATTGCTCACTAATCTTGGCCACTAAATCAGATTTGGAGTCCGACGTTCAACCCTCTTTTCTCGCCTCAATAAATTGCTACGTACAACTTTAAACCTGAGCAGACATAATCGTCCAACTTCAACTCAGGCTAGAGAATTATTCAGAGATTCACGAATCCTATTGTATGGTATCGTATGTAACCGTATTGTGCCTGTCACTTTAAAAATATCTGTTACGTGTTTCATCCCAAATATGAACACAATTCATAGAATTAGATCAAAGAACAACATTTTTCATTCTGGTCACATTTTCGGGCTCAGAGGATCACCTGCTGAGGCATGTGCCCTTTAGTTCATGAAGCCACAGAAATCTACTTTACTAGGGAACCAAGGTTTTTCCCAAATACACGTCAGCGTCCTTCCCCCCGGTGTCACCATCATCTCAAACATTTCTTCTCACTGCTGCAGAGAGAAGAAGGAGCTGAAGAGACAGATGGATCGACGGAGAACTGAGAAGATCAACCGAGCCAAGACCAAAGAGAAACATCTGGCCGAGGAGTACGTCCGCTATCTGACGCACCGATCCAAACATTTAAGCATGAGACAGTGGGAGTGATATCTAACTGTAAACGGGTTAAACCCAATTGATCTTTCTGTGTCTCAGAGAGAAGATGGAGATCAACAGGTCGTACGTCAACGAGGTCGTGCAAAACATCAAGCGGGTGAGCAGTTGTAGAGGAACCCCTGTCCCGGGAGTTTATTACAAACTTTTGTATACATTGAACAAGATTGGGGAAGTGTGATGGCATAGGGGCAAAAACACATGTTCTCCTGTCCTCAGCTTGAGGAAACTCAAACAAAGCGTCACGATCAGCTGGTGGACCAGCACAATGACCTCCTGCAGGAGATCCAGGACCAGAAACCAAAGGTCAGCTACATCTAGATAGGATGCAGCTTTCATCAGGCTTTGCTAAAATGCAGCACGTGTCCTTTTCCACTCTTGTAGCCTGAAATGTTCCTTATCCTTCCCTTTGGACTATTCCGTCTTTAACAGTCCCAAAGTTTAATATTTTTATTGAGATTTAATGTCCAACATAGAGAAGTGGTGCCCATTTCTTTCCTCTAAGCTCCTTGTACTCTGTTCCTCCAATACATATATCTAATGATGTCTTTAAGAAGTCAGCTAAATAAAGAAAACCTGAGGTTCATAAGTAAACTAATAAGAGCAAGGACCTAAACAAACAGATCAGAGCAAACCTAGGTCATAGAGTCAGAAGCTTACTCCGATTCTCAGCTGGACTAAGCCCATAAACATAAAGCCAGACTTACAATGGAGAGCCAGAACGTGCTCATGTAAGAGTGGACCTACTTTTACTTTTACTCAAGTAAAAGCTGGATATTCTCCAATTGGTTCAGGAGATAAAGAAAAGAAAATTACAACAAACAAGGTCTCGCTACGACACAAGCTGTAGGTTTTGGTTGAAACCTATTTGCTTTGTTTTTTTGTGAAGGGATACTTTCTAATAATACCACTCAAGTAAATGTAAAGATTACAGTGGTGAAAAACTACTCCAAAAAATATTGACTTAAAAGTTACTCAAGTAAATGTAAGTAAAGCCTTCTCTGGATTCACGTAACCTCCCTATAGGAGAAAATGTTCATACATGCGTTTTAATGTCTAACGAGGGCTAATGGTTCTCCAGCTGCAGGCGGCTGTGGAGGCGGAGTTTCAGGGGAAGTTCCAGCGTTTGCCCAGTGAGATCCGAGACTTCCTGCAGGACAGGAATTTGGAGGGCAGAGGTCACAGCAAGTCCCGGCCGTCGACTCCTCACGAAGGTCTTTCAGAGGAGGACTGAGCAGGAAAGTGTAGAAGGAGAAAGAGCAATGATGCACACAATGAAACTGTAGGCGAGCGCGGAGCTTCACCGACCGAGGGACAAAATATTTATAAAGACTGTTATTTCTCTTTTCATTGGAAAACAAAACTTTGAACGTTTTTTGAATTATTTGAAGCATGCGCTGTGTTGTAGTGCAACTTTAATCTGATATGATTTGGTTTTATGTTCCAGAACAATCTGACAATTTAGTGCATGATATCTATCTATCTCTCTATCTCTCTATCTCTCTATCTATCTATCTATCTATCTATCTATCTATCTATCTATCTATCTATCTATCTATCTCTCTATCTATCTATCTATCTATCTCATGCATCTCACATATAGAACTGCTATTTTGATTATGTATCAGGTATTATTTAAAAACATTTATCTCTGCACACCTTTTGTTTATACTTTATACACACAGAAGACCAAATTCTGGCATATTACGTCTGATTGATCAGTTTCCCAGCAGTTTTAAAGCAGCAGGAAGTTGAAACAGAGTTAGTTTCACAAATACCGCTTATAATAAGGAATCAAGAATCAAGAATCAGTTTATTTATATAGCGCCAATTTACAACAGGTGTCGTCTCAAGGCACTTTACAGAAAATCAATTAAAATCAAAGATACATTCTAACAAATCAATTTGAAAAAGTTTCCAATCTAAGGAACCCCAGCAGATTACATCAAGTCATTGACTTGCAGCATTCACTCCTCTGGAATCAGCAGACAGAAACAATGGCTTGTGTTGTTGTTGACTTTACAGCAATCCCTCATACTGAGCATGCATGTAGCGACAGTGGAGAGGAAAAACTCCCCTTTAACAGGAAGAAACCTCCAGCAGAACCTGGCTCAGTACAAGCAGTCATCTGCCACGACCGACTGGGGGTTTGAAAAGACAGAAAGCTAAATTAGAAGCACAGGATACTGAAATAATAGAGATTATAGCAGCAGTCGTAGAACGTCACTGGAAGCATCTCAGCCCATGTTCTCATCCAAGAAGCTGTCTCAGCTAACAGAACGCCAGCCCAGGAGGGGCTACTATGGAACAGTTTTATATATATATATATATATATATATATATATATATATATTTATATACATATATATATAAATAGTCAGGTTTTCTTGTTTATGCTTTAGGACCTTCAGTGAGATCCTGTCTTTGCTCCTTGTCTCTTAATGCTCAGAAAGAAAACCTACTAGAACCAAAACATCCGTCTTTCTAATTTTGAGTATAATTTATTACACTAGCATAACTTCCTACTCTATGTGGAGCTTAAAACATGTTATCCCCCAAGGCATTTTTTTTACAACAAAAACCGGAAGCTGCAGGTGTGTTTTAACATAATGCTGGAGTGAAATTCTCGCTACCCGTCAATATTTAAAGGCTTGTAAGCCTATTTTTCTGTGTTTGGTTTAAAGACCATCACTCCGTAGTGGCACATACACACCAGGGGAAAACATGTTAAAGAGCTGCTAGTCTTTCCAGAAGTTTCCATCTCATCCCTCAAATTGTCTTCTTTAAACCTAATGTAAAAGACGAGGCTGACAATGGAACAGTCGTTTCAAAAAATCAAGGCACCATCAAGTCTCTTAGATACAAATTTAGAGACATGTCATTTCTTTCCAGTTATTTCTGCTAAAAACTCCACAATATCAAAGGAAAACCAAATTCATTCAGTTTGTATATATGCTGCCAAGTTTGAACAGGGTCATCTCAGACTTCTTTAAATGCTTTAAATATTTATTGAGCCGAGTTATCCACGGAAAAAAAGTCTTATACAACGCCAATTTGAACACTTTCACCACACCCACAAAGAGAGGTTCGCAGAATCATGGCGACGTGACCCCTGATGTGTATGGAGGGGCAAAAGGGACACAATTAAAACAAATCTTCATATCATGTAATGAATGAAAGTTCCATTTAGTGTCTCATGATATGGTTTAATACAACTATCAGATGCTGAAATTAAATAATTGCATTTACATTTTTATAGAATAATTTCTTGACTTTTTAAATACATGAATGAAACAACTGATGTATTTCTACGGGGTCACCAGAGCCTGGGAGCATTATGTTGGGGGTCCGAACCTAAAAACTTTGGGAACCGTTGCACAGATCAACAATAGCATTAATATAAGTTTTGAGCTTCCTCTTCTTCACATTACAGTATTAGTCAGTAAAAATGTTGCACTTGAAAGGTATTAGTATGATAAACGACCCATGAAGCTCAGTGGTAACAAAAATCACAAATGATCGAAAATAAACCAGAATAGATAAATACTATGAAATATCAAAAAAGTATACAACAAGGTTTTTGTTTGAAGGTTTCTGTTGAAAAGGAGAATTTAGATTCAACGTGTGTGAATAAAGTTTCAGTAAAAAAAAGCTGACAAATTTGTTTTACAGAGAGTTTTATAAGAATAGTTCAAAACTAGGGAACATTTAACTGTATGTTTATGATTATTTGTTTTTTTTTGCTAAGTTTGTGTAAAATCACCACTAACTCATCACGAGTCATTGAATCGAATTTAAGAGAACGGCCAAGAAAGACATATTTTCCTCCAGTATAGCCACGTTCTTTTCTTTATTGTTAAACTGTGCGATGATTCAAGCTTGTTCCTCTTTGTACAGTGATCCTCATGAAGAATATAACCTCCCAGGTTCTCCTTTTCATTGTTTTTATGTATTATTTTTAAACTGATTAATTTAAAGCAACAGTTTTCTGTTTTTAGCTGATATACATGATTGAGGGACAGGTTCCACTTTAAACGCGTTTAATATGCGTATATATCACGTTGATCCTCTGCTTTAGTTACTCTGAGCATGCTTTATTGTCCTGAGTTTCTCCACCTCTGGGATGTTTCTTGGTTTTACTGAATGCTGTTTGAGAAATGAATAAAATGTTTGACCTAAAAATGAGTGATTTGTTGTTTTTGCAACTCTAGCCCACAGTGGTGGACTCGTGAGCAACGTTCCCTCTAATCACGCACTGCTCGCACATTCTCAGCGCACAATCAAATCTATGCAGCGCATAAAATAAAATCCAACATAAACTATACATTGAGTTCAGACATCAGTTTTGACTGTGGACCAATGACATATAACGATCTAACTCGGTGAGTCACAGGTGTCCAGCCAACGATACCATACGGTTCACTTACGCTACACGCAGCCAATCATCGCATGCTATTGAGCTTCGGAGCGTGACGTCACTTCTCCAGGCGTAGGGATATGAGCGCCATCTTGTTTGGCCAGAAGTATAACCGGGAAACGACTGTCTCACAGATATTTTGAATTTTGGAATGTAAGATACTTATAATAATTTAGCAATGGTTTGAACTGGCTGCGTTATTGGGTGTAGAGTCCGATCACATGACCGAAATGGTAAAAAGATAAAAAACTGACTTTGGTTTTCACTGTTTTCCTGCCAGTATTCAATGTAAGGAGGCTAAGCTATCAGAGCTAACGAAAAGGAGACGGATGTCCTGGGTATCAGCGGTGAGACGTCCTGATATTACGTTCTCCAACATCCCAAGATATCTACAAGTTTGTTCCAGACACGTCAATTCTGGTCAGGGTCTAAATTCGCTTTGTTGGTGTTGTTTCATATTTTTTTGCTATGATTTTGTCCGGCTGTACTCATGTTCAGTTATGTTGGGTTCATATAAGTCGGTCAACCTTGTTTAGGTCGGGCTTATATTTGTATGTAGCATAGTCCGAGTTTTGTCAGTGGACATCGAGGTCATTCCATTATTATGAAGTAAATTCTTTTACTAGTGTTATCAAATTTAAGTATTAATGCAGATGTGTGTTCTGATATCTTCTCTTCAAGGCAAACCAACGTATGAAATGGATGAGCTCAATCCAGTCTGGGTACCAGTGCTGAATATGGGTCACATCATCGCCACAACAAGCGACAATTAAAAAGGCGATACAGCGAGACCATGGTGGATCAACAAGATCACAGAGACCGTGTTTTCATTATTGACCCCGGAAGAGGTAAATAATGAAAACCCAGAAGAAGAGGCTGTAGAAGAGGAGCAGGTTGGAGAGGCTGAGGAGGAAACCAGGAGAGGAGCTCAGCACGGCTGCAAACTCTGAAGAGGAACATGAACCATTTGTGTTGAAATATATGTACAGCTGGAAGTGGCTGTTTTCTCTCATTTAATAAATGAATGTGTTAAACATTCATGAAACGTTTGATTCAAGCACCATTTTAAGTTGGGCAAATCACTTATATATAAGCACAATAATGGGAGCTGCTGTTGTAATCTGATTATTTTAATAAGCCATGTAAGTTTCTATGATCCCACATTTATAACAGGGGTAATACTGGTGTGTGGCCATAGTGTGCACACCTGATGTTGCTCTCAGTGGTCGTCAGTGTACTCAGAGAGCTTGTGTGTATGTCCAGAAACATGAAAAATTAGAGGGAACATTGCTCATGAGGTATTTGTGGGATGATTTATTCATTAAGAAGTAACTGATTGCTGCTGTGGGGTTAGAATGAGGATTTTATCTTCATGCATTTAGCAGACTTTACATCAGAAAGTGTGGGATGAATTAGATGTAAAATAAAAGTTACTTTTGTTTAACATGTCATTACGTATCCCATTTGGTTGATAATAAACATACCTATCTGTGTATCTGTCTATCCATCTATGATCTGAACAGTATCACCGTTCTCTGCATACTGACCAGAAGAAGAAAAAATAGGACATATTATAATCTAATGAGATATTTGTAGCTCACCAAAAAAAAAAAAAAAGGAAAAAAAAGAGCAACAACAAAGAGACTCAAAATCTACAAACCTTGGTTTGTTAAACTGATTTTCTTTCAGGGTCATACTGCAGATTTTTTTTGGGTTGCTTGGGAATCATGAGAGCAGGTGTTGAATGGTAATCATTTATATTCATGTTTCTTTCAGGTATTCATGTTTCTTTTAATACTAAAAGTGTGTGCATATAACAAGAGGTATACATTTTCTGATAAGGCCTTTTTATTCTCTCTGGAAGCTGGATGAAGGTAACATGGGAAATAGACCATCAGTCGGTTCCCAGCAGTTAAAACTTTCAGTTAAAGGATGTGATACCAGGGAGTGAAACTTCTCTCCCTTTTTTCTTTGTGCAGATTAATCAAGGCCAGCGAGGCGCGGGAACAACGGTTTCTGAAACAGTTTGTTTAAATCAAATGTGAATGTTTATCTGACTCTGTATACTCCCTAATTTTTAATAAAACAGCCTGATGCGAGGGATAGAGCTCAGACCTGAGGGAACCATTGCACAGGCGGTCTCAGCTCTCTCTCCTGCAGGAGGACTCATAGAAGTGTGGACATTGAGTTATTATTGAACATTGCGAGAACCTGAATATGCTGCCCTGAGATCAACCAATCTGGGGAAGTCAAGGAGGACTTGAACACAGGTAAATATGTTATCGTCATCAACATTGTTAAGTTATGTTATCTCACATCTGGGTTGTCACACAACTGGAAGCACGTTCAACCAAAAAATGGTGCGGATGTTTGGCCTTAAAGCTGATTACAAACTCCGTGACTTGAATTCATGTATTCTGATCAATAGAATATATAGAACAGATCTGCTTAGGAGAAACTATTTCCTAAATATATATTTAAAAACGTATTTCTCTGTTTGTTTCCATTTTTGTGACTGGGCTGCAGTTGCCGCTTCCGTCCTGCAGGCGCCGCCCTTGAGTCGTCCGCCGCTCGGGATGCGTCTCCGCTGAAGAAGAGCGTCAGTCAGCCTCCTGCAGCATCAGCAGCGCCACCGGAGACCAGGGACATCTTCTTTCTTCTTCTCCCCGCTGCGCTTCGTCTCCACCGCGGAACCCCCGCGCCATGGACAACTCTGGCAAGGAGAAGGAGGCCATGCAGCTGATGGCGGAGGCCGACAAGAAGGTCAAAGCGTCGGGCTCCTTCCTCGGAGGAATGTTCGGGTGAGAAGACGAAGCTGCGTCTGTTTATCAGCGGCGCTCATTTTGGGTCTGGGGGGGGGGGGCGGTGTGCGTTTAATTTTGTTAACATGTTCACCAGACACCCACGTGAAGAGCGTGTCTGGTGTGGCTCTCGTGCCCTGAGATGACAGCCTGAGATGCGGATGATAGTGATGGATGACGGGGATGCAGCGCGAGGCCGAGATGAGGATGCTGGAGCCGAGGAGGAGGAGGAGGGGGGGGAGGAGGAGGAGGA
>JAVLVB010000103.1:1260578-1274312 GCA_032876305.1 Orestias chungarensis | reverse complement strand
AGAGAGAAACATAAATATAAAATGATCAAAAAGAGAGAAACATAAATATAAAATGATCAAAAAGAGAGAAATATAAGTATAAAATGATCAAAAAGAGAGAAATATAAGTATAAAATGATCAAAAAGAGAGAAACATAAATATAAAATTATCAAAAAGAGAGAAATATAAGTATAAAATGATCAAAAGAGAGAAATATAAATATAAAATTATCCAAAAGAGAGAAACATAAGTATAAAATGATCAAAAGAGAGAAATATAAGTATAAAATGATCAAAAAAAGAGAAATATAAATATAAAATGATCAAAAAAAGAGAAACAAAGTATAAAAAAAATCACATCTAGAACCTTTTGATTTATTTCAGAAAGACACAAAAAGCAAAAGCTACAAAACTTAATTCAATGTTCACATAACTGTCCAGCTGGTGGCGCTAACACGGTTTAGGTTTTCCTTTCACAAGAAGAAGAAGAAGAAGAAGAAGAAGAAGAAGAAGAAGAAGAAGACCGTTGACAGACTTCCGGCGCGCTTTGGCTTCTGGGAGCCGCCTGCGTTCTGTTGGCTCTCCGTGACAAAGTTAACGCTCTGCTGCAGCGAAATATAGGGGAGGCTTGTTTTTCTGTTCATTTTTGAAGGAGAGGGAACGAGCAGGACGCCAAGATGCCGCGAATCATGATAAAGGGAGGCGTCTGGCGCAACACGGAGGTACGTGTCTACATGGTTAGCTCGATGCTAACTGTGGCTAAAGTTAGCATGAAGCTACGCGCTAATTTAACGGAATTTACCTCAATGAACGGCTGTATTTCTACATGAGTTCAGCATTTTGAATTTATTCGGGTTAGTTACTCCAGAATAAAAGCTGAGAAGCCTTAAATTATTCTGCTTTAAGTATGAACGTCGTTAGGTTTCCATGCGAGGGGAAAATTAACCGTTGGTTCTTTAATCCAAGCGTCCAAAAATGTTTGCTGCGTTGTTCCTAAATACATGCAGGTGTCTCTTCCTGTGGTGTTACACTACGATTCCTTCACGTAATTTCCGCTTTAATAATTGATTTTGTATGTAAAACTAGGTCAATACACAACAGTTCATTTCATTTGCTCTACTTTAAACCCCAAATGGCATCAAATGCTCTTGTTCAGTTTATGGGGTCACCATCCATATCCTGAAGTGATCAGATTATGCAGTAATCTGTGGCAAACCATGCCAAGGATCCCACATCAGCAGTTCTGTTGTAGGACATGTGGAGACAGAGCTCAGCCTGATGTATTGGACGTTATTCACAAATCTCTTTTCTTGCATAGATGTTTAAACTTAAGAGTCACGGCTGGTCCATGATCCAAGCTGATTTGTCAGAGAAAGCACAAAATGATTGGATTGGTTTGTTAGACGTGGAAGGACAAATTGATCTAAACTGCAGGTTGTGTTAATGCAGATCCATGATAACAGAAGGGTCTTAAGCAAGCTACATTTCCTTAAGTTAGATTTATTATTATATATTGTGCAAATACCAATTTTCTTACAAGCATATCAGCTTGACTTTAAACACATCTATTTTTCCCTCAAAGGAAAGCATTTATAATTGCATTGTATACTTAGGAGTTCCCTGATTCGGTTTAGATTTCAAAATCAGTCTGTGATCAGCCAAGAAAACAAGTATCTGGTCATACCAACACAATTTCGTGCCAGGATTGTTGGGTGTTTAACTGAAGCAAAGAAGGGACTTCAGTGCTGCTGTCATTTATTCTGAATGTCCTGAAAAGCTAGAGGAGTTTTATCGCCAATCGGCCACAGATGCTTTAATCGTTTAGTTTCAAACTCTCACATTGATGCATTTTTAGTCATTTTTAATCATTGTAATTGAAGATTTATTGTTTCTTTAACTGAGTTTTTGTTTGTTTTTTTGTAGGATGAGATTCTCAAGGCGGCGGTGATGAAATATGGGAAAAATCAGTGGTCGCGTATCGCCTCCCTGCTCCATCGTAAGTCAGCCAAACAGTGCAAAGCCCGATGGTGAGTCCTGCTACAGACGCATAAACGCTCTTATACGGTGTTTAACATGTCGCTGGTGTTCCTCAGTGGAGCTTGAATCATGATAACTTTTCTTTGCTGGATGTCTTTAGGTACGAGTGGCTGGATCCCAGT
Source organism: Orestias chungarensis (assembly GCA_032876305.1). Classification (NCBI taxonomy): domain Eukaryota; kingdom Metazoa; phylum Chordata; class Actinopteri; order Cyprinodontiformes; family Cyprinodontidae; genus Orestias; species Orestias chungarensis. The sequence continues at coordinate 1,272,174 of JAVLVB010000103.1, read as the reverse complement.
ATCAAAAAGACAGAATGGTCCAGGGAGGAGGAGGAGAAGCTGCTTCACCTGGCCAAGCTGATGCCCACTCAGTGGAGGACCATCGCTCCCATCATTGGACGCACGGCGGCCCAGTGTCTGGAGCATTATGAATATCTGCTGTACGACCCTTTCTCTGTAGACACATCTGAGGAAGACTCCATCTGGCTCACAGGTCAGAGTGATCATCCCATTCTGACCCGGGTTTATAAATGTGCTTCTGTGTTTATCAAGAGACAAAGCCGCCCAGAGAGAAAACGAGGAAGAGGTGGGAGACGATCCCCGGAAGCTAAAACCAGGAGAGATCGATCCTAATCCTGAGACCAAACCTGCCAGGCCCGACCCCGTGGACATGGACGAAGGTGCAGACACACTTTTCACTGCGAGAGAAACCCATGAGTCTGATCAGAATATGCAGCCGGAGGCGCTCTCTGGACATTTCCTCTTGACACAGGAGAGACATTTTATCTAAACGTATGTTTGTCTGTGTTTCTGTGAGCAGATGAGCTGGAGATGCTGTCAGAAGCCAGAGCTCGTCTGGCCAACACGCAGGGCAAGAAAGCTAAGAGAAAAGCCAGAGAGAAGCAGCTGGAGGAAGCCAGGTCTGCACGCTTTTAAACAAACTGAATAGAGCTGTTGAACTGATTTGATCCATTCTTGAAAAGTGTCCCTGATTTTCCTGAAAGGCACAACAAGTACAAACCATGTTTCCCACTATCAGACCCATGAGAGCAGACTGAGGCTGAACGAATATTTTCTTCTCTCTGGTTGTTTTACCCGCGCCTGCAGGCGGCTGGCTGCTCTGCAGAAACGCAGGGAGCTGAGAGCAGCAGGTATCGCCATCCAGAGGAAGAGGAAGAAGAAGAGAGGGGTCGACTACAACGCTGAGATCCCCTTTGAGAAAAAACCCGCGCAGGTATCTGTTCTTACGCACCCAACCATGCTGGTCCAGAGAGAGAGAAGAGCCCGGCCAGTAATTTAAACGACTCTGCGTTTTTGTTCCCATGCAGGGTTTCTACGACACCAGCATGGAGGAGTACGATGGTCAAGGGCCAAACTTTAAACGGCTCAGGCAGCAGCACCTTGACGGAGAGCTCCGCAGTGAGCGGGAGGAGAGGGACAGGAAGAAGGATAAACAGAAGATCAAGAAGAAGAAAGAGAGCGACCTGCCCTCCGCCATCCTGCAGACCAGCGGGGTGGCAGAGTTCACCAAGAAACGCTCCAAACTGGTGCTGCCAGCCCCACAGGTAACGTAGGGGCCCCTAGAAAGTTCGCCAAAGGGGGAAATGTAGTTTTCAGCTCTAGATAATTAAGGAAAAGGACATGGATCATGAAAAAAGCTTGTAATTCTACATTTCTCCTGTTTAAATCAGAGATCTTTACCCTGTGGCTCTTTAGACTATACAGATTATATTGCTTTTATATCTTATATCAATTGTCTTTAGTGGTTTTTAGCAAAGATTTACTAAAGGAGGCTAAAAGTACCAGTTTCATCATTTTTAGATACATTTCTCCTGTAAAGATGGGAAATTATGTTTATGAATTTTTCACAAATTTGAAAAAATCTACTCATTTAATTCATAGTACATATATCTACATGGTAGAAATGTATCAAAAGTTTAAGTTATGTAACATTTGTACCTCAGAGTCTTTTTTCAGGAAGTAAAAATGTCTCTTTGGATCATAAAGCTTTTAAACTTTGTCCATCTGGAGTAAACGCATCAAAAGACACGAGTTTCATCTTCGTCTTCATTCCTAGATCAGTGACATCGAGCTGGAGGAAGTGGTCAAAATGGGCGTGGCCAGCGAGGTCGCCCGTCAAGCAGCAGAGGAGAGCGAAGGCTTGAACTCGGCCTCCTCCACTCTGCTGTCCGAGTACAGCGTCACCAACAACATGGCGACGGGACTACGGACCCCGCGCACCCCTGCTGCCCAGGACCGGATACTGCAGGTTAGTTACATGTAGAGTGACTCTCCCCACCAATAGCAAAATATGGCTCTGGGTAGAAACCTGAACGTTTTTTGTTTGTTTCTTTTCAGGAAGCACAAAACCTGATGGCTCTGACCAACATCGACACGCCCCTGAAAGGAGGCCTCAACACGCCGCTGCACGAGAGCGACTTCAGCGGCGTGACGCCGCAGCGGCAGCAGGTCCAGACGCCCAACACGGTCATCAGCACCCCGTTCAGGTGCCGGCCGACGATCGCGCTGCACCTTTTTGTCTTGTTGCTGTTCTTCTACTAGAAATGAATACATGCAGAGATTGAGCAGAGTTGTTTTACCGTGTTGCATCATGGGCCTGACGTCAGAGCTTGGTTAGTTAGAAAAACAGAACAAAAAAAAACAGTCTGCTGTCTGTCTGAGAAACCCAAATGTTTTATTGCTGTTATTACTTTTAAGTCTTCATTTGAGCACTTTGACCTCTCCTCTGTTTATTTCCTTGCCCCCACGGTAACGCGCAGCACGCTCTGTCTCCTGCAGGACTCCAGGACCCAGCCAGGCGTCGGACGGGATGACGCCGGTGGTGGGGGGCGTGACCCCTCGTGGTACACCAGGACTGACCCCTGGACGCACGCCGCTGAGGGACAAGCTGAACATCAACACGGAGGACCAGCTGGCTGACCCCGCCTTCGCCAAACATGTGGTAAAGACACAATTGATTTGCTGATTTCAGAACTGCGGCACTCGTAACGCCATGTTAGTTTAGTTCTGACTATTGTTCATAATTTGTTCTGTGGCGTGTTTGGATAAAGATCTGGTTTTGGATGCTGTGGAGCTGGAAGGGTTTAGTTTTGGGTAATTGTGAGGTGTAATTGGAGGCTTCATGCATGACAGAACAGGATGTTTAAAGCATCATCGATTATAATGGGCCAAGATCATATCCCCTCCTACAGCATCCCTCTGCCCGGCTTTCTGACAATGCAGGCAGAGATTTCAATGGGAGCAGCTAAAGCTACTGAGGTGGATAAGCAGAGACTGCTGGTCTCATCTAGGCCTGCAACTAACTATTATTTTCATAATCAATTAATCTGTTAATTGATAAATTGTCTTTTATTATTATTTTTTTTGCGTTTACTTTCCCATATAAGCTATTAACATATTTTCATTAGGAAATGGAAAACATTGTTCACTGTAATTAATTTAACTGTGTTTAAAGGAACAAATGAGCCCAACAGTGTAAAATATTTGATCATTTTTAGCTAAAAAGTACAAAAATGAGGTAAAATCCCACAAAACAAATCGTGTGTTCAGAATATAAAAAAAAATCTCAGCCTTTATTATGCTCTACATTTAAATGTATATTTTATTTTATCATTATTGTGAATGTTCAGCAGGAGGCTGACTTACTTGGACATTATTTTAATAAGGAATATGAACTTGTGTCTCTATCGGCAAGTTTAGAGCAGAGTTAGTAAGTGGAGGTTTGAGCGTCTGGTTCCACCTCTATTTATTAAGTGTTGCTTGTTTTTTCTCTGCAGAACAAACACAAAATGACAAAACAAATAAAAACGAAAAGTAACAAGGCTGCGGACCACCTGCAACATTACATTAATATCAACTTAATTCATTAACAGTATTTAGCGCGCTTATTTAATTATTAACTATCTTTTATTTTTACCGCGCTGGTTATTCCTCTCCTGCTTACACTCGGGCACCTTTTCGGCTCAGATGTTCACTTTGAAAAGTCTTTCGCAAATCTTCGTGCTCCGCCATCTTGCTGAGGGCAAATGTGTTTGCGCCGCCATACGTGTGGTACGTCATGCAAAACAAGGCCAATGATCGGCTGCTTTCTTCTTCTACTGCTCTACCGTCGGATCACAGCTTCAGGTAGTTCATTACTGCCACAGATTGACTGCAGACATAACAGATGTGTTAAAAATAGAGCGTTAACTGCATTTTTCAGTCAGACGCCTGATCGGCTACACTGAATGACTGTGTGTCCATCTCCTCCGTGCTGACGCCTGATCGGCTACACTGAATGACCGCGCTACGAAATATTATTTTTGCTAACGGCATCGCAGGTTATAACCGTTTCCCTTTTATGATTAATCTAATTACGCATTTTACAGTTTTAGTTATTGGTTCCCTTGTTTTTCATAGTTAACCTGCTTTGTGATGGACGACCACAAATGACCTCAACAGAAACCCAGTGAAGCTCGGTGCGATGGAGCTTTAAATGGTATAAAACGTGTACTTTTCTCAAAACAGCAAAAGGAAAGCCTGCAGCAACTGAGGCAAGGCTTGATGTCACTTCCTGTCCCCAAGAACGACTTTGAGATCGTTCTCCCGGATAACGCAGAGAAAGAGCTGGAAGAGACTGAGATGGAGAGCGGATTCATCGAGGACTCGGCAGACATCGAGACGCGCAAGCAGGTGGGCTGCATTAAAAAAACAAAACCACAGGATTTCTGGAATATGGGGACATTTGTTTGAGTTGGCTCAAAGACTGAGACGTTTCCTGTGCGTCGATGTGTGTCCAGGTGCAACGGGACGCAGAACGAGAGAAGGAGCTGAAACTTCGACACACAGCGGTCCAGAGGAGCCTCCCCAGACCCACCGAGGTACCGACGTGTAGCTGCCACCTAAACAAACGACCTCGTTTACGTGCAGCATATTAGAAAATTCCTGCCGGCTAACATAAGGGCAGCAGATCCATGAGTGAAGCGCTGGTCCCGGCGCACTAACGCCGTGTCGCGCCTGCAGGTGAACGAGTCGGTGGTCCGCCCCTCGTCAATTGAGCCGCTCACCGACCTCCAGGTAGCCGAGGAGCTCATCAAGCGGGAAATGATCACCATGCTGCATCACGACTGCCTCCACCACCCCTCGGCCAACGCGGCCAACCAGCTGCAGCGCGCCAAAGGCAAAGGGCCCGCCTCGGCATCTAACAACGCCTCGCACATCTCCTACCTGGAAACGCGCCCGTACAAGCCAGTCAGCACGGAGGAGATGGAACAGGTCAGCTCACCAGTGCCGGTTCATTTGAAGGGTCAGCGGGGAAACCCTGACATAGACGCTTGTTCGGTCGTGTTGTTGAACAGGCAAAAGCGATCCTGACAGCGGAGATGGATGTGGTGAAGGCGGGAATGGGCCACGGAGACCTCAGCATGGAGGCTTACACCCAGGTGTGGGAGGAATGCTACGGACAGGTAAGTCTGCTCCCCTTGCCTCTACAGCGGCTGTGGGTTCTTCACCCTCTTGATTTGATCTCTCGGTGCCGCCGCACAGGTGCTGTATCTGGCGGGTCAGAACCGGTACACCCGAGCGAACCTGGCCTCGAAGAAGGATAGGATCGAGAGCCTGGAGAAGAAACTCGAGGTAAAGCTGCAAGGAAGAGTCGGAGTCTGTTTGCGTTTCTCCAGTGTAGATGTATGAAGTCCGCGTGTCTGAATCCCGCCAGGTGAACCGTGGCCACATGACGGCAGAGGCTCGCCGAGCGGCTAAACTGGAGAAGAAGCTGAAGATCCTGCTGGGAGGTTTCCAGTCCAGAGCGCTGGGGCTCCTGAAGCAGCACAACGAACTCTGGGAACAGGTGGAGTTGCTTTTTTGGGTTCCGCTGCCAGGATTTACTGTTGGTTTTAGACTTGGACACTCCCGACGAGTGCTTCTGCTAATATGACTCTTAAGTCACGTTTAAGTTCATATTTATCCAGATTCGGCTTCAAAACTGAGATTTCACTCCCTGCTGTGAAAGCAGATAATAAAATAAAATAGGGATGGGGAATTTCTCTGCATCAACATTTTCTGTTTAATTTTATATGTAAAACTGGGCTGACATACATGAATAACCGGTGTTTATTGTCATCTTGTTGTTGAATGCATCTCAGGATTGTCTCATCGATGTTATGTCCGTGTTCTCCACCAGGTGGAGCAAGCGGCCACTGAGCTGCAGACCTTCAGTCAGCTTAAGCAACAGGAGGACCTGGCCATTCCCAGGAGACAAGCGGTAACACACTTTGTTAGGATTTACTCAGTTTCCGCTTTTGAGGCTCTAGATGTTAATTTAGACAACTCAGAATATTTTAGATTACAACCGCCCAAAAATGAGTGACTCCTACAAAACATTTCCAACATAAACCTGCATCTGTTGCTATGGGAAACCCCTCAATCCCTTCCCCGAGTCTGATCATCAAATGTAATCACACCCAAGTACAGAACTTCAAATTTCCAGGGGATCTTCTCCGTAAAGATGTTAAACGATTGCTTATGTGCTCCCAGAATCATTTGATTTCTGGACATCCCCAGAAAAGATGGCTGGTTGGAGGTTGAAGTCGCCCAGTGTAGTTTGTTGATCTGATGCCAGCCCTCAGACGAGATGTTTAGCTTCTTGTTTCAATTTAATTTAAAATAAGTTATTTTTAGAAAAGGACTGATTTTCATTTTAATGAGATGAAAATCTGGTCCGACAAGATCGACCTCCTAAATTTTGTGAGAATAGATTATATGACGATATGGAAACCAATCAGGCTATGTGATGTTTCTTTCAGGCTCTGCGGGAGGATGTGGACAGACAGATGGAGAGGGAGAAGGAGCTGCAGCAGAGATATGGAGAGCTGCTGACGGAGCGGGAGTCTCTGCTCAGCAGCTCTGCCAAGTTCTGAACAAATCCTTTGTCGTGAAACTGATCATAGGGACGGATGTCGGTGCAACTTTTGCTTCCCAGATCGTCTTGTTTAACAATGTTTTTTCTTTCTTGATCGTTACTTCCACCATCCCAGAAGCTCCGCCTCTATGTGCTGATGTTGCCGTGGACGCTCCTGGCGCGTCGTTACGAGCATGTTCAATCGTCCTTGTTTCTGTACTAGTGACCAATAAAGTTTTCAATCAATGATCAACACGAGTTGAATTTTATTACAAAATCATCAACAAACGTGGGAAAAGAAAGTGTTTAAGCTGTGAAGCATCAACAGGTGAGAAAGGCCATCCCACTCCTCCGGTAAACACTCTGGAAAACATTGATGTGTGTCAGTCAGTTCATGTGAAACAAATATTACATCCATGTTACATTATCAGCCTCCTTAAAAGCTCTGCAATAGATAGGAAGTATTATTCCTCATTTTCCACTGATTTCTACTAGTGTAATATCGCATTAATACTTTTTTTTTTTCTGCCCCCTAACACCAGTGAGTCCACCCTCACTGTACCACTGCCAACAGAAGAAGTTAAATATAGTTTAACCCAATGTATGATATAAAATTGTAAGGTGGACCTTTCATCAAAGACGAAAATGACCACAGACTACAATTAGTTGCCCTGTCCCTTTAAGAACTTTTTCCCCCAACTAAATACCCCCATACACAATTGTTAATGTTTGCCAGGTTCCTTCTGCCTAACTAGAGGGGAATATAACCATATAACCATTTTAGAGGATTTTAACAGTTTAGCAAATCAATTATTTTCAAAAAGGATTAAATACCCTATTAGTTTGCTCCATAAACAGAAATTTCCCATATAATTTGACAACTTTTCCCATGGACACATTACAAACATTGCCGTTTTTGGTAGCCTATTCATTTATTTATTATTAAATGCACTTTTTACATAGATTTTTTTTTAGTTCTCAAACATATGTTTACACCGTTTATTGGTGACAAGGGTGAAAAAATATATATATTAAGCCACAAATTAATAACACGTGGGAATGAGATCCTATATTTAATGTAAAAGATTAGCCTTCTTCTTCAATAGCTGCCAGGTCATGTGACCTTCTCACTCTAAACCAGTGTTATATTGTTCTAATAGACGGCCCAGATGAGTCACCTGTTTCTATCCAGGTTTAACCCAACGACGTAACGGCTTTTGAAGAAAGAAAGTCAATTTTTACATTAAAAGTGATAAAAAATAAATAGAAAATGGGTTAAAACGAAGTGTTCCTCATCTGTGCCATCTAGAAGAAAAATGTAAGACTAAATTTTATTAAGGGGGTCACATGACATGGGAGCTGTTAAAGAAATACGCCAGATATTTACAGAAGGTAATTAAAAATATAAAAAGGGGTCCCATCTGTGTCATCCTGTAGAATAACATCAGAGTATCGTTTTGTATTTTTTTGTGCCATATCAACAAAAATATCTATTTTTGTTCCTCAGCAGTGTTCGGTTCGGAGCTTTATTGACGGTCCCTAAACTGAACCCAGAACCAAGTTTCCTAGGAGGGAGAAACCGAAGACCCGAAGCCGCAATCAGGAGGGAGACACCGCTAACTCTACGGAGCTCTGCTAACCTCGCCGCTGTGTCTCATTCCCACGCGTTAGTAACATTTGGCCACGTAGCCTAATATGTTGTTTTGCTCGTGTGCTCACTGTGTGTCTGTAGTTGTATCTTCTGATGGCCTCTCTGATGTGAGATGGCTGGATGGCTCCAGTGGGGGGCTCCACTGTCGCCGGAGAGCTCTGAAACACACAGCCGAGCGTTATGGCCACACCCCCGGACCCACTCAGGGCACGGCGCCCGCTTATTTGGAGACATTTATAGATAAATAAAGATGGACATGGAAAACACTAGCCAGACACCTTTTTACGTTTCCTCTGTCTCACTCGGCTGTCGACGCTGCCGTTCCCCTGGAGGAGGGGCTTTGATGAGTGGGAGGAGCCAGGAGTGGGTGGGGGTGTGGCCTCTGGGGAATCTGGGTCCTTCTTCACCTGCCAGCACACATTTACTTTAATGGATGCTACATTTCCTGCCTGAAACAAGTGCAAATATTGGGATCTTCTGTACCTCAGTGTGCGTGTTGTAGTGAATGTAGCTGGCTGACATCACATGGCTGACAGGATTGGTCTTCACCGTCATCTCCTGCTTTACTAACAGAGATAGATCTACAATCTGGGCAGGAAAACAGGATGATTTTACAACACATCTCCTGCTTCAGTTTTCTTCCAGCTCTGGTCAGACACAACTAAGTATTACCTGTGCAACGGTCTCATAGGCCAGGTATGACAGCACCTCTGTGGCAACACTGTTGGGTTTGAGCTCCAGGCTGCTGCAGTCCAGCCAGTCACGAAACTTTGATGCTTTTTTGGCTGCGGGAACATCGGGGTGATAAATGTATGGGTGCCTGAACAAGGTGCTACTTATACACAAGATTTAAAAAAAATATGAGCCTGGGATTTGTGCAAAACAATTAATTATTGACTCAGTTCAAAAATACTTCATTTCTTACAATGGGAAATTAACTCATATCATCCAAGTCTCTTCAAGAAGTCATTAGGGATACAAATGCTGCTCTCTGGTAGCAGTCAGTCTGAAAAACGACAATAAAAGGGCCTCTCACTGAACACCGACATTTGAACAGTATCTAGCAATCTTGGATGATATTTTCCATTAATTGTCCTGCATGAAACCATCAGTAGCTTCACTGCTACGCTAGCTAATATGCTTTGCTTGCTTCTCTTTCTGTCTCAGCCTTTATTTCTTTATTTGAGCGCTGAGATGCTAACCAGCGGGTTCTAGTTGTAACGCAACACCTTGTTGCCATGGTTATGAATCTTGGAGAGGGAAATATTGATGACCTATAGGAGGTAAAACTTCAAAACTGCAGGATGTAAATGGACATGAAAGAAGGGAGACACATATTGGGCCGATAGCGTTATGTGCCTCCCAAATTAAATAGTTTAACTACATTTTTATACACACAGCAGCTTTAGAAAACCTGTTTCTGGCTTTTGTCCCGTGTGCATTTATCTGGCTGGTTTCATTTGTAGTTGATGCTTTTTAACACTCTGTGTCAGTGACTATAATGGACTCTGGTGATCCGGTGATGTTGCAGTGCTCCCAAACCTCCTAAATCATACAAATATCCTCGTTTTTCAGAGAGCAGACAGAAAGAAAGCAGCAAACAGGAGCTGTGACCCTCACCGAAGCTCAGCTGCCGACTCTCGCAGAACTCGGTGTACTGAGCCGGGTCCATATTCCGAGTGTGTCGCTCCAAACGCTGGATATTCAAACACACGGCAAACACAGTAAACGTCATCATCCTCGGCGAGCGTCTCGTTTCAACACACACCTGAGCACGGCTCACACCACGGTGACCTCTGACCTCCATCCGCTCCTGTTTGATTGGGTCGACTTCCTGTTTCTCAGCCAATGAAAGGAACTCTCCGGTCTGATCCATCCATGCCAGGAAGTCCTGGGCCAATCGCTGTCGGCGCTGATTTCCAGCAGCGGTTAGACCACCTGACCAGTAAACAAAGACGACAAATATCAGAGATAATATGCTAATAATTGTCAAAGATCTATAGCTATGAGCTTGTGTTTACCTGGATCCTGCAAGTCTTCTTCCTCCACATTTTTTAGTAGTTTGGATTTGTAATCTCTAAACTGAAGATATTTTAATAATCGTCCCAGCTTTCTCTAATAGACGGACCAAAAATGTAAAAGAAAGAAGTTAAAATCAGCACTGCAGCCCAACTCAGCCACGTTTTCATGACGTATCGCTGACTGTTATGTCCACCTTGTCTTTCCTCATCAGGAACAGGATGTCTTCGGCTGAAATGACCCTCGATCCTCGCAGTGTTGCACCCTCACACGCCTGATGCAGCTGTTAAACAAATTAAATCGTTGCCAACATGATCAAATTGTAGTAAAACTGATAAGACATCTCAAAACTCTCAATGTAGCCCTGTTCTTTTTTTAGCCTGAAGCAAAATTACCATATTAATGAGCTGTGTGTGGACGATGTCTTCTACGAGTGCTGCAGTTTCATACAGCGGCCTGCGGGCGTCTCCTAGAGCAAACCTGAAACACAGAGCGACCGTATCAGCTCCCTGTAGTGGAACCAAACAGAAACGCCAGTGAACAGTCGTGGTTTTCACCAGTCCGCCAACGCACAAGCGCATAGGCACCGAGAACGAAAACACGTTTTATATCTGTTGGATTAGGTTTCTTTTGTCAATATGGACATCCGGTCAATTGGGATTAGTAACAGAGTAACGTCTCTGAGGGTGGAGTTGCCAGAGCCTAGAGTCAATGTATAATGTAACACATTGATACGACTGAGTTTAGCATTTCAAAGTATTAGCTTCAACTAAACAATATGTTGGTTTAGCACGTTTAGCATGAGCGGAACTACTATTTATGATGAGGTATATGAGGAATATAGCAAAAAATTTGAAATATTCTCTCTAGGACAAATGCTGAAAAACTACTCCATGCGTTTGTTACCTCAAGGCTGGACTATTGTAACGCTTTATTAGAAGGAAATTTGCAAAATGCAATTAAAAGTCTTCAGTTGGTCCAAAACTTTGCAGCAAGAGTTCTGAGGAAACTTAGAAAGAGAGATCATATCTCCCCAATTTTAGCTTCCCTTCATCTGTTGTGCCTTGAGAAGTCATCTGTTGTAAATTGGCACTATATAAATAAACTGATTCTTCATTGGCTCCCTGTCAAAATAGATTTTAAGATTCTTCTTTTGACATATAAAGCCCTCACTAATAAAGCTCCATCGTATATCAGAGATCTGATTACTCCTTATGTCCCTAACAGAGCACTTCGCTCTCAGACTGCAGGTTTACTGGTGGTTCCTAGAATCTCTAAAAGCACAATGGGAGGCAGATCTTTCAGTTATCAGGCTCCTCTCCTGTGGA
>JAVLVB010000103.1:1242493-1255732 GCA_032876305.1 Orestias chungarensis | reverse complement strand
AAAAGAAAATAAAAAAAGGAATTAAGTGGATCACTTAACAAAAGTAAAAAAAATAAAATAATAAATACCAAATAAAAAAAGTTAAAGTTACACAAGAAAAAGTTCAGCGTAAAGCCACTACTAACAGTAAAATGTTCCAAAAAAATAAAAAATGTAGCCGACCATCTGGCTACAAGTCACTCCTGTCTTCACTTTACAATCACTGATAACTTGAGTTGTGCTCAACAAGAAAACAACAAAAAAAAATTGTTCTAACTGAAAAATCCCTGAACAATTACAGAAGAGGTTGGTTGAATGAACAGATTTTTCTTTGGTCTTTTGGTTACAAAATATGTTGGTTTGATTAATGAGCTGATTTTTGGTCCATTGGTTGGAAGTTTTGCTTCTTGTTTAGCAGGTTGAGTGAGTGAATAAATACTTTACATAATGTATATCTGTTGAGTTAAAGCAATCTAATAGGATTCCTTTACTGCATAATCTCAATAAAACTTTCAAAATTTGAAAAACACATTAAAGGATAAAACTGGCATTAAAGAAAACTTTCTGTAACCTTCCTCTGGTTCAGACACTGTAGGGAAATCTCGTCCGGTTCCGTCACCTAAAGTGAACCAACTAGACGAAAGGGAGATGCGAGCTCCATTGCAGCAGCACGGCACAGCAACCCAAAGAGGCCTGGTGAATACAGACAGCCCGAACTTCCTCTGCAGCATCCTGCCATCGCACTGGCGATGTAACAAGACACTGCCAAGAGCTTTCACCGTGAGCAGCCAGTCAATCAATCAATTCAGTTCAGTGTCAGACTTTCAGGTTCTGGAAATTGGTGCTCATACATCTTACAGGTGGTTTCTCTGGGTGACGACGTCCCAGACGGCGTGGTTGTAACAGTGATGGCTGGCAATGATGACAACTGCAGCGCGGAGCTACGCAATACCACAACGACAATGAAGCAAGGTTACGCCCAGTTCAACGATCTCCGCTTCATCAGTCGCAGTGGCAGAGGTACCCCAGTTACTTTTAGTGCCTTTGAGCATATATTGAAGCATGTGCCAATGTGTACATAAAACAAAAATGATATTATCTGGTTTTGATTTAGCTTAATTTGTACATTCTCATTTAAATCTGTGTGTTTTTCTCTCATAGGTAAGACTTTCACCTTGTCGATTAACGTGCTGACCTCACCTCCTCAAGTTGCCACTGTACACAGAGCCATTAAGATCACGGTGGATGGACCTCGGCTGCCAAGACGTTAGTAGATGAAATATAACTTCATTTGAATTTCTCATTGCATTATCAAAGTTTTCATAAAATTTTAAAGTATGCGTACTCTTCCATGTCAGGTGAGAGACAGAAAGAGCTGAAATCAGGAATGTTTCGGTCTCCCAGCAGCATCAACGTTGCTGCCCCATTAGGTATGTGATTTTTAAATAATCAGCACTAATCTCATCAAATATGTATGGAAAACTCTACTCAAAAGGTATTAGTCTAAAATACACTGTGGTCGAATATCAAGTGCCTTAGGCTGCATTACACAGCAGGTCTTGATGCTGGATTCCAATTTTTTTGCTTGGTTTCTTCATATTGCTAAATCCATCCATCATAAGACTTCTATGTGAACGGTTTAGGACAGTAAACCGTTATGCGTGCGTAGAAGAAGATAGACATCGCCCAGACTTACCGACGGGTGCTTCAATCGGTGGATTAATTGTTATTTTTATGTCACTTATATGTATTATGTCAGATTTTTATCACAGTATGCCATCTAAAATGCTACCAGTAATAGTAGAAACAATGATACAAAGATAAACACATGTGAATCATCTAAAACTAAAAAAACACAAATATAGTGGATAATTTGTTAGCTTCAGTGGGATGGAAATTTATCAAAGCATATGTAAATGTCCCACTGGTTCCAAATATCTATTTGTATGTTAAATTTTCATTATGGTTGTGTAAATTAACCTGACCCTCTCAATTTAAACTTGGTCTGATTCACACAGAGCTTTTGGTGAAAACAGACCATTGTTCATGTAGACCAGAATATCATCTGCATAGTGACTGATGAAATCGCAGGTTTTATGGGAAAAACTGGAAACAGGGCCCGAGCTATCTTTTTGTCAGTCCTAATCTAACGAAGTAATTAAAGGTTAAAAGCTTTCAGATTAAACAAAAATATGTTTGCTTGAATTTTTATTTATTTTTTGTCCAGATTGCAGATCGTTTGCCTCTTCCTTGTGGACCAACGAACCATCATTTCTTGGTCAGGTGACATCGCTGAAATCCTCCTTGACCTCAGCTCCCAGACTGCATCACCTGCCCGCTGTCTCCTTCTCCACCCATCCTCCTCCATACAGCTCCTATATATCCTCTGCTCCTTCTGCTCCCCCTTCGTTAAGCCATAATGGCCAATTCCCGTCAAGCAGTTTCTACTACGGGTCGAACCAACCACTCCAAAGCACGGGGGAGGACTGCAGTATTGTTGCAGCCATGTCTAATTACATTGAACGGCCGTGTTTTACCATTAGAGGGGAGGAGCCTGTATGGAGACCTTATTGATGACACAAAACAGACACATTTAACAAGTTTTGTTTTATTTTTTATTTTTTACAGTTTGTTCAGTTTACAGTTTGTTCATATTTAATATGAAAAAGTAATAAGGCATATGCTGTTGAAAAAGTAACTGTGCACAGGTTTACTGTTCAAGCAAAAGGTTGCTATGAAAACATCGGTAACAAACAGCAAGAGCAAAAATACGAGCCAAACCAAATCCCTTACTAAAGACCAGACTGACGGCTTCATTAGTTTATTTCATTAGTGGCGTCGTCAGCTACCAGTAATGGATGTCTCCTGGAGAAAATAGGGAGGAACAAAAATCATATACTAGTGATCAAAAACACTTAAAGGAAATAAGTTATTAATAAAAGAAACCTAAATTGTAATGTTGACATATTAGTGATTTCCTTTTAAATAAAATTGCTTTTATTAGGTGTTTTATTTCTGTAACAAAAGTTTTTGACTATTTCATAAGTACACTCATTACCTTTTAGTCCACATTACCACTGTTATGGTAAAAACAGGACAGGAATCATAACCTTTCTTTTAAGACTTAATTTCTAATAAGGTAAGACCTTAATTAATTTACACCTTAATTATTTTATACTAAGATAAGAAATGCAACTGTGCAAAAATAAAAACCTGTAGGGCGTTTAGTGCAGCCACTGTCCTCTTCCACTCATCCTCCATCATTTCTCCTTCTCCTTCTTCTTCTTCTTGCTCCGTCACCGTATGTCGCCCTGAAGCACAACAAAATCAAAGCTGACTGCGCACCGCAGTTTGTTTTCTCGAAACCAAAAAGAAGTGCTCTCGTTTGCTCTCACGGTTGCATGTCAGAGCAGTGCACACCCAGTTTCCACAGGCGCACACACACTTGTTGCATTCTCTCTGGGTCTCAGCTCCATCCTCGAACACTTCATCCTCCAAAGCGCACTCTGCTCAGAAAACGCGCAAGCTACAAAAATGAGGTATTTCGCCTCACTAATTACATTGTGGTCGTCTGAAGTGTTCGTTCATTCCTTACTTCTCTGCTCTGGGTGGTAGGCGGGGGTCAGACAGTTGATGAACTCAGTTAAACTGAGTTTCCAGTCAAAGTTTTCATCTGACAGCTCAATTAAAGCGTCAACACAGAGAGACCTGCAAGAGAGACCAGATTTTCACAAATTGTATTTTCTTCAGCTTGCGATTGTCGGTGAGGAAATTAAGTATCATCAGCAGAAGACCTGAGTAAGTGGTTGTTCCTGCGAGTATCAGAGTTCGTGAGGTTCAGACTGCTGTTGTTGTGACTCAAGAAGAGAAGGAACTCCTCAGGATCCAGCTGGGAGTCCCCGTTATCGTACGTCTGTAATAAAAACTCTGTTATAACAAACGAGAACTTTGGGTAATTATGTGCAACAAATCATTTTGTGAAGAACAGATGAGCGTCACTGAATAGTTGAAACTTAACAGATTTGCACTGATTGGCTGAAGCCTTATTAGGCTGACTGCTAAACTTGTACAAATAAACACAATCAACTGGTTAAATACAGAAGGCCAGAAAATGTTTATACTGGTTGGGACTACTTTACATCACTAGGACCTAAAAATACAGTAGAATGAATAATAAATGTTTTTTTTTTTTTACTTTTAAACTTTTTTATTGCTTTAATTTAACTTAAAAAGTACCAATAATAATGATTCTAGATGTATTTTTCCCATCACGATTACATCCTTTACATGATTTTCCACATTTTCCATCATTACAGAAAACATTTTCTTTTTTACCTTGCCTACGTTTTTCATTTATTGGCAAAAACCCCAGATATTTATTAAAAATAATTACATAATTCCTTAAAATGTCTTGTGAAATTAGCAACTCTAGATGAGTTTTAAGAAGGTTGCAGTGGGACACATAATAATTCTGACCTCAGTTATTTAGTGTGATACATATTTCTATCAAATATTAAAGAGATATCAATAAAATTTATGATTTCCCTCATTATTGTGTTGTTCAGTAAAATTTCGAAAACAGAAACGTTTACTCAGATTTATTGTCAGACATTGAAAATACTTATATTAAGAAACTATTGTAACGTTTATGATTTTAGATCGAAGATCAACCTTTTTGTCAACGACTGATAAGAAACCGATCTGAAATCTAGGATGATGATGTGAGATGGTCCGACCTGAAAATACATTTGTAGGACATCGCTGGCTGAAGATGATGCGTTCGAGGCCCCATGATCCCGTTCCACCTCAGAGTAAATCCAGCGGATCACTTGCTCTCTTAGGCGATCACGCTCGGACATGAAACACGCGACTACAAACGGCACAAGCAGATGGGTCCACATGAAATGTCAGGTGAGAGACAATAATTGACTCCATAAAGGGTGAACATACTGCTGTTACAGACAGCTTTACTTACTAGGACTGACATCTGAGTCTGTCCGTTTACAAAAGAATGTGGAAAGAAACCAAAAAATCACAATTTCGATCACGTAAAAGGGTGACAGAATCGTTGTATGAATGTGTGGCCTTACCCAAACACTGTCCTCTGTGCACCACGTGTATTTTGGTGCGGGTGAGGCAAGCGTCTCTGTGCAGCTCACAGTGGTTTCTGTAGGTTTTGTGGTTACTGCCACAAACTCGGCGTTCAGAGTCGTCACAATGCTGCCAGCAACAAGACCAATGGGAGAAGTGCATGTAGAATATACGTATTTACAAAAGCACCTCAAAACTAGATTGTATAATGTTATATTTTAAAATATTTCATCACAAAGAGACACATCAGAGGCAGCTCGCTATAATAATGAAAAACTGAGCCAAATCCAAATGTCTTGTAGGAGATATGCTTCACCTAATTGTACTGAGAGTGAAAAGAGCCCAATCACAATAAAAATATAAATATAGCTAAATAAAAAAGCATGTGAAATAATTATTTAACTATGTCCTTAATTTACCAATACTGTAAATAAATAAATCACTTTTATTTTTATTTTTGGAACATTTGATCATAATGTCATAATTACTTTAAATCCCTTTTTTTTAATTCATTGATTTTCTGTTTGAATGCAAAGTGGAGCTTGTAGTTAATGAGAAAGAATTGGCCACAAGATTGTAAATACTTGTAAGATGGCAATCTGAGATATGTCCAGTAGTTTATTGCGTATGTATTTTAGTAAACAGTCAAAGTGTATAAAGTTAATGTATAAATGTATAAATAATATGAAAATATGGATGTATAATAATATGTATAATATGTAAAATTTAGCTTCCTGTTACATGTCAGTAAAACTTTAAAAACAGTTCCATGTAGACCTGTTTTAATGTTTATATGTCTACTGGAGAGTTTGTGATATGTTGCATTATGTGACGTGATGTCAAAGTGTTGCCGAGCCGAGTGTAGGACAGAGCACTTGTAAAATCACAAACCAGTCAGAGGAGGAGCGAATAAAAGCTTTACCTGTAAACATCGACACTCTGGTTGTCCTCTGCCGGTGGACACACACTCTCTGCCTGCACCACAGAACGTCCTGGCACACACAGATCCATCCTGAAGCACACACATATGCGAAAGGGGTTTTAATGTTTGTGTTTGTGTGTGTTCGTGGGGGACAACACTCCCTTTCCTTTCACACTCCAGATGGTGACCTTTAACCCCCAACATGAATGAGAAGGTCCAGCAGAAACAGCTGCATAGCGGTAGGACGTTTAAAAAAATCCGTCTGATTTGAGCTTTTCCCTGTATAGTTTTTTTTTCTTTTTAAAAAAAAGTCAAGTCTAGAAAATATATATAAATAATTTTGCGTAGAAGCTGATAAAATGATCCCCCTGGCGCAAAAATAGAAATTAGATGTCCACCTATATTTAGGATACACAGATACTCTTTATTGTTAAAAATTGTGCCTTTTTAAAACATGCTAAAATAAAATAAATAAAAAATCAGTACTGCAATAATAATGCCTGTTTGCTGATAAAGAAAAATAACATTTATGGAATCGGCTCGGGAAAAAATATTGTTTGTTTTTGTCTTAGCTGTTGCTACGGTTGCTAAACCGGGTGGGACCGCCTCTGCTTTTCTCCATAAAACCTACAAATATCTTCCAGAATCAAGATTCAAGAATCAATTTATTTATATAGCGCCAATTTACAATAGATGTCGTCTCAACGCACTTTATAGGAGAAAATCAATTAAAATCAAAGATACATCATAAACAAATCAGTGTGAAAAAGTTTCCAATCTAAGGAACCCCAGCAGATTCATGGAGTCATTGTCTTGCAGCATTCACTCCTCTGGAATCAGCAGACAGAAACAATGGCTTGTGTTGTCGTTGACTTTACAGCAATCCCTCATACTGAGCATGCATGTAGCAGTGGAGAGGAAAAACTCCCCTTTAACAGGAAGAAACCTCAGTAAAAGCAGCTGTCTGCCACGGCCGACTCAGGTTTTACTCGCGTGTTTACTTGAGGACAATGAGTGTCGTTTGGTCTGTAACTATCCGTGCAGAAGGAATGATGTCACTTTTATGTTTCTTTGAACACGTCCTCCCTTGTAGAGACCTGCTGCTCAACTCACACACACAATGCAGCCAGCTGTCGCCCGTGTCGGTCCAGCTGACATCTGCTGCGCTGAAGACCTGCTGTCATCAGCCAGGAGAATCACAGCACTTTATGTGTCAGCTATCATTATCACCTCAAGTCTCACCTTGTTTGTTGTCCTAAAAATATTTATGATCCAGAGCACTTCTTTTGCTACATTCATACAAGCTGTTTTTTTATTTTTTCATTTTTGACACATCTAACAGTTTTACTAACTAATTTATTAAATTTGGTTCATAGAACCATATGAAGAACCAACAGAATTAAATCAGTTTTTATGTTTTCTAACAAATCTATTTGTTATGCAAATTATAGAGAAACACTACAAACTAAAAATGCTGAAATCACCCCTCCAAAAAAAGAGAGACAGTAACCTAAAAACAACAAAACAAGTGGTCATAATAAATGCTGCAATGACAGAAAACAGAAGTGCCCGTATGATATGGGACCAGAACCATCAGTAAAGACGGGACGTTATGATTTAGCGGCATATCCAGAAGAAAGTTGGAGGAAGAATGTTGCACTTAATGTCTTTTTCATACACGCTATATTTTAAAACAGCGGCATGTTTACTCAGGTAATATTAGCATTCTGGAGAGCTCCTTTGTTAAGCGAGTTTGAAGAGTTTCATACTTGCTGTTGTTTTGGCCGTTTGCAGCATTGTCCTTTTGCTTCATTTTCTCTCATTAAACCATTTTTTCCAGCCCTTTATTTCCTTTAAGCCCATATTTCTGGTGACTGCAGACTTTTTGTTAGCATTTGTTTGGTTGGTTTTGGGTTTTTCGCTTTCAACCAACACAAACTGTTTCACACGTCTAAATATAATTATTCCTAAGACAAAAGTGGAATTTTGAGAAACGGAGTTATATGTCAGAAACAAACAACGACTGTTGTTATTTAGACGATGCTACGGTGGAGAAAAATGCTTTTTTACAAGCAAAGCTGCTCCGATACGTGGAGGTGAGATGCTTAATTCCTAACAGGATATCATAGTTTTAGGAAGGATTCTGATTGGCTGACTGGCCTACTTTTGCTGTTCACGTCCCAGGATGCATTTGGCTTGTTGAAAACAACACTCAGTGGCACATTTAAGCATATTCCTGTTGATCAGCAGTTGTCTGAAAATGATCTTGTGTGTACAAGGCTCTGTAATTCTGTGGTCCTGTTTCTCTTGGAAAGCCCCTGTAAAACTTTGTATCAAGATTTCATTGAAATACCAGAAGAATTTTTACCACTAAACCCAAAAGTACTTTGTTTCGGGGTCTATCAATCCATAGCAGATGGCCAAATCAACACGTATATATATAAAAAAGCCATATAATTATAGTTATGTTTAAAAGATTGTTTGTGTAAGTACAAAGCAGAGTGTAGATTAACCACAATTACAGCTGGGAAGCCAACCTTTACAAGACTCTTGGAAATCTGACTAACATTTAATCGGGAGGATTTATTTATAGTTTTCGAATGTTTCATATTTGTGTGAGAAGTAAAAAATATCCCCTTTCAATTTGTTCTTAATCATGATCAGACCTTCTTCAAGTCTGGACTTTCAAATCACAATGAAAAACACAGATGGTGTAAATGACGACAAATACTAATTAAAATAATTTAATCTGGATGCAAAAAATGGGTGAAGCAAACAGTTCAGAGTTTTGCTGTCATTGTACGTCACTTCCTTCATCTTCTTCTGATCTTGTGAGAAGAGGATCCAATTGATCAACAACATTAAAGTCGATCCACTGATGGCAGCTAGTCTTTAAAAATTGTTACCTATTTAAACCAAACACATGCCCTGTGGTCCTCGTTAACGCTCTCATAAATAGTTCTAACATATACAAGGTTAGTGTCTGAGAAACAGTGAGACTTTGTTGGTTATTACCTTTGCGAGAGGAGACGAGGATGTGGGAGAAAAGAGCAGCAACAGCAGCAGGAGTGCAGAGATGCTCGCCATCTGTAAAAAAAAAACAAATCCTTAAATGCATAGAACAGCAGTAACCAGAAGGGAAGTATAACCATCATTGTCATCAGTGTAATCGTTTTTTTACTTTCTGTAAATATTAGTAGTGGAAAAAGAGAAGACAATAGGCAACAAACCTTAAATCTTGACCATATACCCAGATAAGAAGCTGCTGATCAACCTCCAAAGACGTACGTTCCTAATTCACGCCCAGATATGTGTGTGAAGAACCTCCATCTAGATGGAGATCTGTGAAGCTGCCGGCTCTGAACGGGAACAATATCTGAGAGAAAAGAAAGGAGGAGGGGAGATTCAGGCACAGAAGAGGAGCAGCTGTCCCCAGCAGCCCACCCAACCTCCACTCCAACACACGCTGTCGTCCTCTGACTGAACGTTAAAGCCAGCTGACACGTTGAGACTGTTTCAAACTCATACCTGTAAGAGTCACGGATGTAAAAGCTGCTTTAGACCCACATTATTAGAGTTCAGCAGCTAAACATCTGAATGTTTGGAATCAGGCTTTAATTTGGTGTGATACACTCCCTTGTCTGTTCTGTATCTTTCTGTCACCAGCGTACATATATTTTGTCATTAAACGCATTATAATATTAGTATAGTATATACAACGAGCAGTTTAAAATGCTTATTTCGTGTATTTAAGCGAAATTGGATTGACTACTCTGCAGCGGTGTGGAAATGCTATGCAAGAAAGTGGCTGATGTTAAACCCTAGTTATCATCATATAATATCCTTCTTACAAAACTAAAAAAACGAAACATCAGGAATCCTGATAATCTTCCATTAAAAATCGCCTGTGATCCTCAACTCTGCCTTCACATCATTGATATAAGCTTCTCCTTCGACCCTGGAGATGTTTTTTTTTCTTCACAATCACCTCTTTTAAACTTAAGCCACAGTTTCTCAACATCTACTTATATTTGGGTCAAAAAAAACCTCACTGACCAAAAAACACGCATAGACCTCACAGGATAAAGAAACAGGATAAAGAAGCTTTATGACCACCCAACCTGAACTTTTTCTGGGGATCATAAAGCCTAAGAATAGTAAATGTGACATTTTATCACTACGTTCAACGTATTTTATCAGGATTTGATGTGTAGCACCAACACAACCCAGTGCATAGTTGTAAAATGAAGTAAAACTATGTATAGTGCTCCGTTATTATTGTTATATTTCATATTATAAAGAATGTAGCACTATGAACTGAACAGCAGGGGGCCAAAGCATATTGTTTATCATCACTGTGACTGTTTCTTTTACAAACAAATGTAATTACTGATCAGTAATTCTGCCATAGATTACTGACTATCTTAATTAGTGTAATCTTTATTTTAGCACAACAAATGAACCACAGACATTTCAATTGATCGTTTTCTCCCTGTTTTCAAGTGAGATTAGAACGACAACAGTGATTTATTGTTTCCCTGCTCTTCTTATCTGTGGTTAACATGAACATCATCAGCAGCAGCAGCATTGGACATAAACTGTACCCGAAACTTTGTTTTCTTTCCTCTTTTAACCAATATCGCACTTCTTCAAACAAGAACCTCCTTGGTTTGAAAAGCTCGTTGGTTTTAGAATAAAGAAAGCCTTCAGTGTGTCATTTTTAGCACTTACTATTCATTGGATAATGAAAGCCAAAAAAAAAAAAACAAGGCTACAAGGCACAAAGAGAGAGCGCCAGAATCACATCCACAGCTGCCACACCACATAAAGAGCAACAATATCAGCAAAGACTCAGAGCAGAGCATTAAGATTGATTAGTGAATATTCAGACGGGCTAATCTAGTGCTCAGTAGAGTTTTTGTCATCTAAGGGATTCTCAGATCATAGTTTCTTTGATGGGATTTCAGGTTTGGGGATCTTGTTTTAGCTTGACTAAATGCTTTAACGGTTCCGCACCGCTTCATTAGAGCTTCCACAGACGGCAACTTGTTGCTTTGCTGTTTTACTCTTCTTCCCACGGGTTTACTTGCAGTTTTTCTGCAGCGAACAATGCAGGTATTTCTTGTACTTCTACAGCCAAGAGCCGAGAGCGATGGCAGCAACGAAGGCAAAAAGAAATAACACCAATGGAACAAATCCCAAAATATCCTTTTTATTTAACTCTAAGTAGTGATTTTGCAGGCAAACAAGGCTGGAACACCGCAGAAAAAATAACCACCACGATGTTTCAGGACTTTTGGATTAAGCTTCTTTAGGAAGACCGTTCATATCTAGGGTGGCCCCAAATATCGACATGAGCACCAGTATCACAAGAAAACTGGGACAATACTGTCAACCAGTATGTACAGTATTCCCCTGTTGTTGCTGTTTGTGTTTCTATTTGGTCATGGGACAGTGATAGGGACGCTATGGATGCCAGGATTGTGGGTTGTTTAATTGTATCAGAGAGGCGGTGAATCATTTATTTTAAGGTTTCAAAAAGATTAGTGAGTATTTAGATCGGGAAATATCAGTTACAGTGGATAACGGCTCAAATTGTCATGTTGCCCTAACATTACAGTGCTTTTAACTCTGAATATTTGCAACCCTTCTCCGTTAGGCTGGTGCTGATGTTTTTCTTCCCTCTAAGAAAAAAAAAGAACTTTTTACATTTTCTAAAACAACCTGAAGAGACATTCATGACAGAAAATGTCTTCACATGATCATCTACTCTTCTAAATTTCAGTCGGTTAATGATTTGAACTTATTGTTATGTCGTTTTTTTCTTTCTTTTATATGTTATGTGGTAAATTGTTCTTTAAGAGGAACCTATGTGTGTGTTAAGTTAATCTGTTCACAGACAAAATCGTCACACAGCATTGTAAAAAAAACAGTTTTCTATGTTTTTCTATGCCAATCACTCTTGGTGTGTCTTTCCTTGATTAGATTTGATAAGCCTGCTTTTAGTTACTTCTGTTATATCACGTTTCTGCCTTTATTTTGTATTTGCTTTTATTATTATTCATTTAGATCCATTTCTTATGTTTCCATCAAACTGTTGTGCAAATTTTAAGCAAATGTTTAAAACATAAGGTCAGCTTCCATCTATTGGTTTGGAGCGAATCTAAGCAGGCAGCGTAATCTTGTCAGATGTTGATCTTGATAACCAGGAAGTAGTGGAATAAAACTTAAACCGCCAATGCTATTTATTCTCCCGTTTACTTTCCATCAGTGTTTTTTATGGGCATTTTAAACCTTTTCATTAGAAAATGTTGATGGAAACAGGAAAATTCAAATAACTTTCTCAATTTGACAAAAAGAAACGCTTGCTCAGGAGAGTTTTCTGATTTACTGGAAAATGGGTGAGAGAGAAACACATTTGCTGGATAAGTCCTAATGCAAACTTATACATCTACTTCCTGTTTTTTAAGCCGACATAAAGAACTTATTCTTTGAAGCCTGTTTTTCATTTTAATGCAGCTGTATTTTCCTCTGTGATGAACGCCAGGGTGTGAGCAGACCTCCAGTTGCTGCCGTCACCTCGTCATCGGCTGCCCTTAGAGGGTGCTGATATCTCCAGGCGTAAAGATTTCACTCTCCTCTTGCAGGCATCACACCTTTGCTATCTTTTGCATTGGGCTCACAAAAAGAGCGATAACATTCCTCTCCTCAAAAGAGGACACCACACACACATGTGCAGAAATTGCAGGCATTTGTCCTGACCTCTGCGGACTAATTTTAGGAAGGACTTCATTAGTTGTTGCAGCAAACAGGAAGGGGGGTGAGAAGATGGGTTTATCAGCAGCTCTGTGCCTCTGCGGATGCACAACTGACAGTCGACCCGCCGACATCAGGCTGCTTCCAGGATGAGACACACATTTAAAAACAGTGATCTAAACAGCGAATCCTTGGTTGCGTTGCTGGTGGACACAATCAGAAACAAAAAATAAGCCCTTCAGACATAAATGGGCTTTGTCTCGTCAGCTAAGAAAACTAGAAGAAAACATTGCAATCAAAGAAAGAGGAACATAAAACGCAGAGGTCTGCAACCAGTCACTTCTGCCCTCAAGAGCCACAAAAAATATACAACAGAATTTGTTATACATTTTTACGATCTCTATAAATATATATATATATATATATATATATATATATATATATATATATATATATATATATATATATATATATATATATATATATATATA
>JAVLVB010000103.1:1223544-1237111 GCA_032876305.1 Orestias chungarensis | reverse complement strand
TGTGTGTGTGTGTGTGTGTGTGTGTGTGTGTGTGTGTGTGTGTGTGTGTGTGTGTGTGTTTGTGTGTGTGTGTGTGTGTGTGTGTGTGTACCATAAGGGACAGGATACAGAACAATGCCGAGGGCTGGTAATGAACACACACACCTATGTTGGCAAACAAAGGTCAGGAGAAAGTCTATACCAGGAAGTAATATTGTTATTAATGAAGCTGGGAGCACTTGGGAAACACAAAATCTGTTCAAAATCCTAACGGGCTCAGAAAAACAGGGAAGGAAGGGCATTTAATAGGGACTTGGGGTTAAGTACTGGTAAAAAAATGTGGAGGTCTTTTTGTCCGGTAAATTCATTGCAACTAAGTGGTAAAATAGCAATTAAAAATGAAAAGTCATAAAAGTCATAAATTGAAGACGTCCATTCAGAAAGACACGACAGAGAGAGTCAGACGGCATCATTGTTCCTACTACTGTAGTCATAAAATGATAATTACAGTTAGAGAGTAAATGGGTTTGTCAGCTGAAATATTGAAATTTTGAAAATAAATTCCAGCCAGTGGAGATTGAAAGATTCCCCACTTGGCTGTGTCTTACAGCCTAAGAAAATATTTTTTACTGCATGTCCGGATGTCTCAAGATAACCCTGACTAACAACAGAGAACGGCAGACACCAGAAAATTGTATATCTAGCTCATTAAACTGTAATTTTATTATTATTATTTGAATTATTATAATTATTGTTGTTGTTTTATGAATTATTCCTATACTAATACCTCACTTTTCAACATCCAGATTTATTTAAAACAAGCTCAAGAACTTTGTACAACAGAATGTTGGTCACATTTTGTATTAAACTTTAGAAAAAAAACCCCCAAAATTTACAAAAACATCAAGAAAGGAACAACACATACTGCTATATATATTCAACCAATTTACTTGTGATCACCTCACACAGTGCAACGTAATGGGTTTCAGATAAAGATTCACAACAATAGTGTATCATCTGTTGAGGTTTTTGCTTTGCTAAACTCCAAAGTTTGTTTAAGGAGAACAAATTAACTCAAATCCGTTGTCAAAGCGCCCAAGAGCGCCGTGACGCAATGCTTTCTGTGTGAGTTTGTAGGGGACCTCTTTCATTGTTTCTACCAACAAATGTTATACTTTTGCCTCTGCCTGGTCCTTTCTCTCCTTTCAGTACTACAGAGCTCTGCTGGTTCGGTTTAGAGGTGTTGAGTGAATAAAGTTTAAATGTCAAAACGTATTAATAATGGTTAGGATTGAGAAAAATGTTGCAAGCGTGTGTGTGTGTGTGTGTGTGTGTGTGTGTGTGTGTGTGTGTGTGTGTGTGTGTGTGTGTGTGTGTGTGTGTGTGTGTGTGTGTGTTCTATGATTATCTTAACCCTGCTGACCTCATCTCAACCCCGGTCCCGACCCTGTATAAATATGTCTGTGCCCATGCCTTAGTTTAGAATCGTTCCCAGTTCCCACACTCCCTCTCTGTCTGCCTCTGGGGAGAGAAAACTTCACACACACGCACACACACACACACACACACACACACACACACACACACACACACACACACACACACACACACACACACACACACACACTAAATTTGACTGATCCCAGTCTCAGCTTTTCTCTTCCTTTCCAAGATCTTAATCCTAAGAATATTTGTAAAGCTATCAGGTGAAGCCATTAAACCTGTTTTTGTTGCTCCCTGACCACATTTATTTATAAGATAATAGAAAACTCTACATCAAAATCACAGACTTGTCCACAAGGGCTGAAATGTAGGATGGGACCTTGGAGTACCTGAACACCTCATGCTGCTCACCTGACCCTGCTCCACATCTTAAACCTGCTCTTTGGTTGATGTTTTTTTTCTTACTTAGGATCATCTTGTTGCAGCTAAAAAAAATCATCAGCGGGCAAAAAATAAAAAGTCCACGTCCAGTTTGAGTCAGAAATGGCGGACTGGAGCCTTTTGGGAAACTTCCTGGAGGAAGTACAGGAGCACTCCACCTCTGTTGGCAAAGTAGGACACAAGCGAGCACAAAACCACACAACACACAGATATTACTGAACAGGACGGTGCACTCAGACGTCCTCTACATGCACAACATAAACATTCATGCACTCTGAATAAAATGACCTGTCCCTGGCCCAGACTGTAGTTTCAAGGCTGGACGTCTTCCCCCACTCAGATTCAAAAGAAACAAGAGATCATTTTTATGTTGTTCAGTTTGTTCTGGGCTAAAATAAAAAAAATAATATTAACGTTTCTGTTGGATAATATCTTTCCTTTAGTACCTAAATTGTTCATACGGATGTTCAAAAACATTTTTCGATAGAGTTCAGTAAAGATAAGACAATCCAAGCCCAACGATAAAACACGACTTTAGGCCAGACGTGCAGGTTATAAGCAAGATAACCCAAAAAAAGACTCAGACTAAAGTTATGATCACACATACGTTTTGATCCTGATTTTTTGACGGGTTGTTCATCAAAAACAGACTCATGTGTAATGAGTTTACTACGCCGAAAACAAGTCGCATGCGCAGAAGATGAACGTAGACACACCGGCGCCATGTTCTTACACGGATGTTGAAGCTCATGTTGAGCAAGTTTGAGTCGACTATGGTTAGAAGATCAAAACACTATGAGGGAGGCTAAAATAATAGGCCAGGTAAACTCGGCACTGCTCGCTTCAGTCATCGTTTACCTCCAGATTCACATAAGTCAGCAAATTCGCCACTACATGCCGCTTGTTTGGTAAGGTTAAACAGAAACTGTGTCAGAGCACATCAGCTAAACGTTGACTGAACTTTTGCAGCTACAATAGAGACCATCTTTAGGCAGAGGCTAAGTAATCTGAGTACGTTTTGTTTTCATGCCACTACTTTTCTAACTTCCTGCTGCACCCGGCTGTGCTACACTTCTAACATTGATAAAGGAAGGAAAAACAACATAAAAAACAACTATGATGCTAATTTTCTGTATCTTTCAACAACACTGCACACACCAGGACCTCCCTACACAACGTCTCACCAGTCTGACCAAGGCCTAGCCTGATGCTGTTTAACATGCCAGCCTGATCTGAGGTTTCCAATATTGATTTTGTTTGTCTATTCCTGCCCCCCAGGTGTGGCTGACCATCCTGTTTATCTTCCGCATCCTGGTCCTCGGGACGGCTGCCGAGTCATCCTGGGGAGACGAGCAGGAAGATTTCAACTGTGACACGGAGCAGCCCGGCTGTGAGAACGTCTGTTATGACCGAGCATTTCCTATAGCGCACATACGATACTGGGTAATGCCCTGAATACGTTGAATCAAATTAGTAGTTATACAAAGGTTAATCAGGACTGGTCTGAGAATCTACAGTGTATAGTTATATGATATGATATGATATGATATGATATGATATGATATGATATGATATGATATGATATGATATGATATGATATGATATGATATGACAATTAGTTTAAATATCAAAATCTCCAAAATCTGAATTAAAAGAAAAACTTAAGCTAAGCTAATTTTACCTTAACAAGAGTCAAACCTTTATGATCTTCCTCTCAATGTGAAACCCATGTTTGGTTTTTTTATTATTATTTGTCTCAACTCTGAAGGAGCTGAGCAGCTTTTGTTCAATTAAAAATACTTATTCAGGGAGGTTGCTGTGTCACTTCTTACTGAACTTGACTGGAGCCCTTTTTGGGGTTTTTGATCAGTGGGAGCCGACGGTACTGTCACAAGATTATAGCAAGATGACGGGAGCTAAAAACAAACAAAGGCACAACCTCGGCGCTGCTCATTTCAGCCACACGACGCATGCCTCACGTCAGCGAATTAAAATGTGACATGAAAGCTTTAAAAACTACAGGGTACGTGTCCGGTTTAGTGCCAAAAACTAAACAGACCAGATCAGATTTTTGTGGAGGAAAAAGTAAGAAGTTTGGATATTGGTCACATATTGGCAGAAAGATTTTAGTTGATCAATCGTATTATAGCCTTAATAGTCTCTACATTGTTCATTGAGAAATTGTGACGATACTAACCTCCCATTAGAGACTGTATGGAAACAACTTTGAGAATGTTTGTGAACCCATCAAGTTTCACAAATATCTCAGAGGAGAACTATGTTAAAGGATTCAAGGATTTTTATTGTCATGCCACTTCACATTTACAGGTTTGTGGTACAAAATCTGAACATGTGAAATGTTTTAAAGTGTGTCTCACTGTGGGCTTGTGGCATTTGTGTTCAGTGCCCTTCATTGAATCCAGTGAAATCTTTTAACCTTACATATCACGTTTTAGTCAACAGGAAACAGAGTTCACCATTAGTGAACAGAAAAAAAAACGTGATGTTAAAGGAAAACAGCATGCAGGCCAGATTCTAAGGCAGTTGTTAGCTTTGGACATCTAATGAAGCGCTGGTTAATCCACGATCTGAGAGGACAATGACAAGATCCAACTACAAACCTACGGAGGAAAATCTAATTAAGAATATGTTGAAAGACTTAACAGATGTTGTTCACCAACGCTCTGGATCTAATCTGACTCAGATCGGGCTGTTTTCCAGTATAGAATTGGGTAAAACAGATAAACCTTATATAGCATAAAAAGGTTCTTCTAGTAAAGCACTAAACAAAACAATAGAGTAAAGTAAAATAAATCAGTCATTTATCACAAGATAAACATGAAGATACGTAATTTTCCTCATAGTTAACAATCCTTCATGTTCTTGAATGAGACTAAACAGATGTCAGCAACTTTCAAATAAAACTCACCCAGAGCAGAAAAAAATAAACTATATACAATGTTTCATTATGAAAGACATAAATAAATATGAAAATATAACTGTTTTAAAGTTTTTAGGATAAAATAATTCCTCATATTTTATAAAAATGCATTAGTTAACATTAGTTACACTGAAAAGCCTTTTGCTGATATCATATGCAGATTATACATAAAAGCTTACAGAAATACTACTGATCTGACCTTTTATCATTTCATCCAATATCAAAAAAGTGTCGAGCCAAATGTGTCACCAATTCTAAGGAGACAGAAATGTGGAAAAGTTCCAAGGGTAAGCATGCTTTTAACCAGGCCCTGCAAAAAAAAAAAAAAACAGATAGAAATATTCCTTTTTTGCTTCACCATTCATAAAAATGTGACAAAACAGCCTCTGAAAGGAGTTATTGTGGACTTAAAAGGATGACCAGTTCTGGTGAAGAAACTTGGATTAGTTTTGGTGAGGCAGACACCGTCCCTGGGGGCGAGACAACATGAGGTGATTCCAGATTGGAGATCATCTCAGATGTTAAACCGAACAAAGCGAGCACTATTTCTGAACGGTCAAAACTGGAGTTGTGTTTAAAAGGACTAGTGCGTGAACATGTTCCCAATAACCGCTGCACCACTTGACTGTGTTAATCTGGTCATCTTGAATTTTATCGGTGTTGCGTCTTCAGGTGCTCCAGATCGTGTTCGTGTCCACGCCGAGTCTGATCTACATGGGCCACGCCATGCACACGGTGCGGATGGAGGAGAAGAGGAGGAGCAGGGAGGAGGAAGGCGGGGGAGGGGGCGAAGAGGAAGACCAAGGAGGAGGTGAAGGAGGCGACGGTGGGAACAAACAGGGAAGGAACGCAGGGAAGATTAAAGGAAAGGAAAAAGAGGAACCTCCATCGGCGGGCCGGATTCGGCTGAGGGGGGCTCTGTTAAAGACATACGTACTGAGTATTCTGATCCGTACCACCATGGAGGTTAGTACTAGTAATAATACTCCAGTTCACCCAACATGTTTTTTTTTTACAACCTTTTAAAGGAAGTCTTGGTCCGTTGTTCTTCAGGGGTTCTGGAAGCCTTTCTTTGTACTTTAGAAGACGTTGGTGCAACCAGTTGAACAATACGACAGCTTCATTGTAGTTGCAATACAAAGCCACAAACATATGATGGTGGCAGGTTTTCACAACTTCTATGGGGGATTATTGCCGTCAGCTTTTTGTCCTACAAATGTCACTGTCTGGGGTTTTATTTTTACTTTTTTTCATTTTTATAAATATTCCTGTCGTCTTCACTTTAAACAAAATGCAGCATTCATCATGACCTTTTGGAGAAGTCAGAAGTTCAGAGACGTAGGAACTCCAAACAGTTTCACACATCTCCAGTTTCCATTTTGTAGACAAAGCCACAAAGATGCTGGTCATGGTCTTATAAACTTTGCGTTAAGCTAACAGAACCCTCTGTCTATTATTCCTAATTTATTTTTTATTCATACATTAGGCTGTTAATATTCTAATACCTTTAGCTCTAATATAGAGAGACCATAGTAAAATAAACAAAGTTGGTTTATTGATTAAGTTGTAGTTCTTTTCTTTTAAACATATCTATCAGATGTTTCTATCTGTCAGTGAACCTATCTGAGGTCTTTTTATTCTATCTAGGTAGTGTTTTTGTGTTTGCAGTACTTTCTCTATGGGATATTCCTCCATCCTCTCTATGTCTGCAAGGTAAAACAAAATAATCCAAAATATCATTGTTTGAAGTTACATCTGGAAACCCTAACTGATGTTTCATCGATGTTTCCGTTTCCCCTTCAGGCGTGGCCGTGTCCGCATCCAGTCAACTGCTACGTCTCCAGGCCCACGGAGAAAAACGTCTTCATAGTGTTCATGTTGGCGGTGTCGGGCGTGTCGCTGGTGCTCAGCGTGCTCGAGCTGCATCACCTGGCATGGAGACACTTCTGCAGGTAAGAGCACGGATTGGTCAAGAAGTACGGTGTGTTCACACGGTGTTTTCCATTAGTAGTCAGAAAAAAATCTACTGACACCAAAGTTTGACTTCCCATTCAAAAAGTCCAAAAATGTTTCTACTGCCGACTTAGGGATCCAACATGGCTGCTCTTCTTATCATCAGTGGTTAGCTGTGGTTCCACTGCATAGAAGTTGCATGTTATCTCTGTTTATGTGTGGGTTCTCTCTGGGTACTCCTGCTTCTTCCCACAGTCCCAAACATATGACTGTTAGGCTGATTGGGCACTCTAAATTGCCCTTAGGTGTGAGTGGTTGTTGGTCCTATATGTGTTTGTGAGATGGACTGGTGACTTGTCAAGGTCGCCAAATGACCCCCCCACCCCCCGGCCTCACCCATTGTCCAGAAGGAACCAGCAAACCCCCACGGCGCCACAAGGATAGGCGGGTTGGATAATATTTCCGTAGTTATTTTTATTTGTTTTCTGATATTTGTACACCAGATTTTATAATTGACCTAGTTTGTCCTTCTCTGATGATTTTTCTTCTCATATTCTCTTAAAAGGAGGCATCTTTCATAGTTTTTTAGCAGATTCATGAATTGTGGAGTGATGAACACTCTGTGGATTTTTGCTTCTGTGCTTTTTCCAATAGAGAGAGAAAAATAAGAAATTTTGAAAGCTTTTATAATTATCTTTGTATTGATATGTTGCATCACAAATGAAAATGTCCTTAATTAAAATTTAAGTTTGGTTGATTTACTTTCTTGATGATTTTGTGCCTAAATTGTGTTAAAACATTTGAGGCCCTGAAAACAGCAAAGAGTGAAAAGTACAGGGGAAAAACTCAAACTCTGAATCAGTTCAGTCTATCCAATATGTTTTTTTAATTCTTTCAAAAATACAGGTGTAATGTTAAAAACTTGATTTTAAAGTTTTAGTTTTTGCGTGTGTTTAAATAGCCACTCCGTCAGATTTGTAGCATTTTTTCCAAAAACAGATTATGGACTCAATCAAAACCCCGTAGAGTTTTAGAAACTGTACAAGAAAAAACAAAAGATTTGATTAATAAAATGAATAAACTCCTGTCCAAAAAGAGAAAATGGCACTAAAATAACACTGTCACTCAGAAATGAATGCTAACGTGTTTAATTAGTGCAATATAACTGCTCTAAAATCTTTATTACAGGAAACATTTCTGCTCCTCAAAGAAAACTTCCTCTACTCGCACCTCCATGGCCCGACAGATCTCCCTGTCTCCACCTCGACCATCGACCCCACCTCCAGGTTTCAATGAGTGTGTCACCGCCTCCTCACACTCCTCACACTTTCTCATCTTCCCCAACAACCGACTGGCCTCCCAGCAAAACTCGGAGAACATGGTAACAGAGAAGAACAAGATGGCCGCCGCGGCAGAAGAGGTGAACTTTCTCCAGATGAACTGTTACTCGACCAAATGGGACAACTGCAGAGACGAACAGGTTCAGGACGGAGTGTACCTGAGTGCCGACTCGAACTGCTACAGTCCTCAGAGCAGAGACATGATGCGGCTTCAGATCCAGAACAACGGCCCAGACGGACTGCTGCTGAAGGACAAGCGGAGGTTCAGCAAAGCAAGTGGAACAAGCATCAGAACCAGAGCGGACGATCTCTCCGTATAGCTCCTCACACACCAGCACTGCTTCCCGTAGCATTGATAACCACTGAGGATTGTCACAAAACTCACTGTTCTTGTGTTTTGCGTTAAATAGGAACAAAATGTTTCACCTTATCTTCCTCAGTTTTCTTTATACTTCCATTGCTTTCATTTCTTCATCCATCTTTTCACATCTAGGGAATAACGTTTCTGCAGATTTGTCTTTTCCAAATATAAATATAAAATGAAATATCTCAAGCTCAGTCAGATTGGATAGATCCTCCTGTACTTTTAATGTCTGCCACAGATTGCTATTTGGATTTGGACAAAACAATATTATTCCTTGATTTCATTGTAGCTCTGGGTGTATGTTTGGGGCAGGCAAAGACATTTCCAATAATCAGGGACTGCTACCAATTTTATCAATCGTCTACGCTTCATTACACCTTAATGTTGATTACAAGCAAGCTTCTGCTGAACTTTCTGACGAACCTCCTTGTTTCTCCAGTACAAAACCCTGCCAAACATCA
Organism: Orestias chungarensis; assembly: GCA_032876305.1. Lineage (NCBI taxonomy): Eukaryota > Metazoa > Chordata > Actinopteri > Cyprinodontiformes > Cyprinodontidae > Orestias > Orestias chungarensis. The sequence goes on along the minus strand of JAVLVB010000103.1, from coordinate 1,228,189 downwards.
TAAAGCTGCCAGTACTACGGTTTACAAGGGGGTCGATGTGTTCAGGCTGATATGGAGTGTTGGTTTTTCTACTACAAATATCTCACCAGACGTCCTTCATTGTACTTATTTTTTGTCCCCCACAGTGTTTTTTGGCAAACAGCCTTTATGTGTTTCTTTAAAATTGCTTATTAATCGTAGTTTTCAGAGGAGTCAGTACTTAGTCTAGTTATGACATAAAGAACTTCTACATTTGACCTTTTTTCACATTCACTGCAGCTATGGAGCTATGTCTCCATTTGCATTTCATATATAGGTTCTTATAAATTTTTTAGATATCGCAGAAAAGGCAAAAACAGAAAATATGAATTAGCAGCGCAGTATACAAAGTTCGCTCCATCTGTAAATTTTTAGCAAAACTTTTTCTATCTACCCTTCAACTCTTTCTCAGAAAATCCAAAAACCTAGAGGAGCATAACTAATTTTTTATGAAATTAACGTTGTTGTGTTTTAAATGTTATCAGCCTTTGTGATGTGTTGATTGAAACATGGTTTTTATGTAGTTATTACTGAATATTGTACATATTTGCACTACAGCTATTTTGTTTTAACCTAAACCTAATAAAATAGTCGTAAAACCCTCTAACGGTCACAACTGCCATCGAGCATTTGGCATTACTGGTAAATGCTTGTTTTTCTTTGCACACTTGTCACCTGGAGATGCAGAATTGTCAGAATGATGTGAAAGGCCTAAAATTGCAACTGTCACCGTTCATAAACACACCAGACCGTCAAAAGAATAGCCACTACTCCCACAGAGCTATGTTTGCAGCGATGCACGGAAGAAAGAGTCCGCAGAGAAAAGACACCCAGGGCAATAAAACCCTGTGGTCCAGCACTGTAGCCATGTTCCTATATGAAGACAGAGATTGCTTATCATGGAGACATATGAGCCACCACCCAAGAACCCACCATGCCATGACACAAACAACATCATTCCATGGTCCTCCTCTTTTCAATGGCCAGAGGAATTTGGGCGCACCCTTCTTAGCAGGATTATTTATATTCAGGCCTAAATAAAATGTCATCCCATAACACCGTAATCAGATTTACCTTCACACTTTGACTAGGCCGCTCCAGATCCCCATGATTGACCTGGACTTGCATCATTGTCCTGCTTAATTTCCGCACTTTAACTGGATTTGATACTGGCTACAAAAAAAAATTTTACGCAGCCCTCTGAGACCACGACTGTACAACCACCATGATGGATTTATGAGATTCACCTAATTTTCTAAAATGGTATTTTAGCTTCAAGGCTGAGGTAATAAGAAGATTCACCTTTTTTCCAGCACATTCGCTAAATTTTATATTTTCTAAATAATTAACAGAAAAAAACACTGGGACTATGCTGGTGTCTTGATCCGACAGCTTTTTCCACATATGTTATGTGTTCAGCTGTAGATCTCAGCACCTCAAATCCCCTAATCTTGTAGAAATGTAACACAGGTGATTCTAATAGCTCAGTTATCACAGCCATCTTGGGTAGGTACACAGATGAAACAACGATTTGAATGTGAAGTGTGTTGAACTGGGGAAAGGACTGGTGAATATCGGGCAACACGTTTCTACTTAGTACAGAGAAATGTTAACGTTTCGGAGCAGAAAGAGTTGTTTTACATCATTTTCCTGACCTGAAAGGATCCTAAAGTATTAAAGGTGTGAGTTTTCGCCAAATGCAGATTTATACCAGCAGGTGTCGTAGCCTTCCAACAAGAGGCAAAGGCATTATTTCCCGCACAAGAAAGAGATTACTGTACCAAACTATCACACAATGAAGTATTGACGTATTTTTATTTCAATTATAAAAATATTTTTTTCCAGAACTTTATTTGAATCTGTTTTAATGAACAAGCATCCTTAGTTTTTACAGGCCGGTTGGTTTAATTCAGATATTGTGATTCGCGAATGGACCTTTTCCTTTAACAGGAGAAGCACATATAGCCATTAAGACTATGAATAATTAAATGAGCCGTAAGACCGAGGCTCTTTGAGTTAAAATGAATTATTTAACACAACTGTGAATCCTTGTAGTACAGTTGATCCTGTATGAATATTGTAAGATTTGTGGGAGTCAGAGAGGTAGAGAGTAGATTTGAACCCTTGAAAGCTTCTTCTGTGCTGTCCTGCTCACTGATTCACTAAATAAACATAGTCTTCAGACATTGTAGGATCTTAAAGGATGTTGTTTTAAACAATGGGTCTGTAAAGTTTTTTCATTGAGAGCTTCCTCACCTCACTTATATAGACAGACAGACAGGCGGTAAACTGAGAAATCTGAAGATATACAGTGTGGAGTTTAAACAAACTTCCCAAGCTGGTTCCCATGACCAGCGTCCAGAATGGGAGAGTCACCGATGGGAGAAATTCCAGTAAGCTCATCTTAATTTAGCAAAGTTTGGGAACTATGAAAACATTTGGTTCTTTTTTTCTTTTCTTTCCATTGAATGTTTTTATTTCTATGGATGAAAACACTCAAACATTTCCCCCCTTTTTTTTTGGGACTCAAAAAAGTCATACATTGTACATGGTTGGATAAATGAAAACAAATCTACATTTAAGTTGAGTTTGGTCAGTTCTGATTTACTATGTTTTATTTAATTTGTTTTTTGTAATGTCGTAGCTTAATGGCAGACTAAACTGTAATGAATAAAATAAAATAAGGGATAAAAATCATCTTAGATGAGTTATAATGCCGTGCTTCATCTAAATAAATTAACAGAAGTCCTATGCAGGGGCAGATAATGAAAAACACGTTTATACAAAGCATATATTATAGATTCACAAAAAATAGTTTATAACCACAAACTTCAGTGGGTTTGATTCGAATTTACTGTAACAGACTGCAACAATGTTGACTATTATTGCTGAGGCAGACACAGACCGCTGCAAAGTTCTACACATCTCTCACATAAAGAAATGTAAAAATAGTGAACTGGATGAACCGACGCTGAGTCAGAAACACCTTTGACTGTGATTACGTCTAAAACTCTTTGTATTTTCTCGGCATATCTAGAGACTAGTCAGACTGAACCAAAACCATGTGTGAGGACAGACGTTTTGGCCCAAACGTTTTCAGAGTAAGCCATTCTAACAAATGATTCAACCTAAATCAGTCAATTGTTGTGAAGTTTGTATAAAAGTGTGATTGGTCGTCTGTAAGTTTGCCTCTGTAGGATGTAGAAGTAAAGACTCTGACTGGCTTAGATTAATAAAAAGAGTACTTTCTTACAAAAAAGCTCCTGTTATAGACTGATGCACATGATCTGAGGTAAATCAAAGCCAATAAAAATGTTTTCAGTCACAGTGAGCTTCAGTCAAAGTGTATTTGCTTTTGGGGTGCAGGAAGATCCAGCTTCCAATATATGGTAATTTATTTAACTACTTACGTCCATTGAATCTTCAAGCTAAGGTGCTCAGTAGCACACGATTCTATATTTGGTGGACTGCAGCTTCCAATATCTATGAGAAGCTATAGCATGCTTAGCTAACTTTCTGGGACACTTTAGCGTTAATGCTTAGTTCAGATGTTTCGGGAACTGGGATATTATGGGATCTAAAATGCCGTTATGCAGCACAGTTGGTCTGGCTGTACTTTTAGGATTGTTGATTCAGTCTTGTGCAGACTCTAACACATTTTTCTTTAAGAGTGGTATGCTTCATTTTATTTTATTTTTCGTTTTATAATCTACTCTTACTTACCTGTCCCTACCGAAGGAAACCTTGCTAACCACACATATGCTGAGTTTCTGATAAAAAATAATACCTTCATTTTTAAGTGGTTGGATTAAGCCCCTAGCGACCCCTTAAGAAATTATATAAAATTATTCCACTTTATCTGTTTTAAAGCAAATTTAGTGTGTTTGTTTATTTTATTTTTTTATGTGGTAATTTAATTTTATTCAGCTGCAGCTAGAGTCCTGTCAAACACCAAAGACAGATCATCGTACACAAGCTACTTTAAAAAAATGAAAGAATAGATCTGAATATTCTGCCCTCTGGCCTTAGAGGACACAATACATGTTTGTAAAACTAAACAGGATGAAGTTACATGATCTAGAGTTATGCAATAATAACAGATCAGCTTTTAAAGAAATGCTCTTTTTGTTAATGATTTGCTAAATAGAAACTCCGCCAGTGTCTTAAATTAAACAATTGAAAGCAAAAAATGTTTAAGCAACTCTTTTATAACTAAATTTTGATTTTTCCTTTAGTCTGTACTTTGCATTCCTGTTAAACACATGAATATGTCTTTCACGTAGCTTTCTATTTATAGATGACGCATTTCTGTCAACAGTAACTTTTTTTAATTACTTTTCCATAAACGTTTTGTGAAATGTCCATTTAATAGTTCATAGACCAAACTCATCCCTCTTGTTCTCTAATGTTCTCCTCCAGACCTTTTAGGCCACCGGTATTTATTAGATTTATAGATTAAAATGAATACAATTGAACCCTGTTAATTAACTATGTGAGTTCTGAAGCTAATTGATTGAGCTCAATTTACTTTAGATGGGTATAAGTTAAGGCTGAGTATTAATTCACTTCACACCACTGACACTTTTCTTTTTAGACAACTAGATAAGCCTCTAAATGGCGTTTTAAA
>JAVLVB010000103.1:1201477-1223444 GCA_032876305.1 Orestias chungarensis | reverse complement strand
TATATATATATATATATATATATATATATATATATATATATATATATATATATATATATATATATATATATATATATATATATATATATATATATATATATATATATATATATATATATATATATATATATATATATATATATATATATGTATATTTATATATACTTATTTTTTTATTAATTTTTATTTAAAATGACTTTTTTGTTTTCTACTAAACATTGACTTCTTTAAAACTGATGTGGGAAGAGTAGCCAGAATGAGTAGGGCTACTTTGTAACATTTTTATAAATTTTCAAAGAAGGAATCATAGCATTTTGTGAAAAGGCTAATTAATGAAGAGAAACCGTTGATTAATTTGTTAAGGACATACAAAAATATATTTAATTTAAGCATTATAAGCATATGAGTTATAATGATTATAACATAAAACAAGTCTTCTATTCTATTATTTCAATATAAAATTATAAAACTAGAATTTACAGTAGTTGATGAATGCTAATGTTGGGATATGGTAAGAAACTTTTATTAAAAAATATATACAGTGTACTGTATGATCATTCAGTATCCAAAAGTCACACCAAAGTCAGCAGATAAAAAAACTACCAAAGATTGTACAAACTGGAGGTCTCACTTTAACATAACCTTTATGTTTTTGTGTCTGCTGCATTCTTGCAGTGTCCAGTTTTGGTTTAGCTGGGGAGTTTTTTTAAAAGATGGTCGAATATGGTCTTCCTTTTCCCTATCATGACACATGATAAAATTCTCGGTGGATTCTAGAACCGAGAGCTAGCCGTGTTGCAAAGCATTTCCAACAATGACACTTTTAGGTCTACGCATGGCTTTCAAATGTTTCTTAGACAGCAAAGGTTTTTTTCTCTTTGTGCATTCTTGCATAAAAGGTACATTTCTTTGCTTTTCACGTCAACAGAGGGAAGAAAGAAGAAGTCTTTGCAGACTTCTTTTAGCATTGTGTGGGCTGCTTTTAATTTGAGCTTGCCTGAACAACCAGATGTAGGAAAGTTGATAGTTGCTAAAATATTCTCTACTAGCAAACATTTATATCTAAAGTAGGCAAACTGTTCTCAGATTATCTTGAGGCCTTTTTAAATCTCCTACCAGATTCACAAACTGCTACATCCTTCTTTCTGAAGGCCTAAGAAAGCTCTTTTAAACTCAGCAAAGGGTTTAATCTCACTTTAGCAGGGATGTTTGATCTTTCAAAGTGTAGAGTATAAATTAAAATAGACATAACTTTGACCAGTTTTAGTGAAAATAAGTGACTAGGTGTCCTAGTTATTCGTGCAGTCGCATTTGTTATGGCTTCACACAACTGATTTGTGTTTTGTTTTGTTTTTTCTTGTTTATTCATACAACTTGATTTTTTCAGTATTGATAAACTGACAAACATTTTGAATGTACATAGATTTTTATTTCGCCATACTCCACTACTTGTTTCACCAAAACAATTTGACACCTGAGATGACGTGTTTTCCTTCTCTCTCTCTCTCCCATATTTACACTATCACCTGTTTGACATCCATAATCTCACAGCATGATGCAGCTCATGTGTCATCTATATTTATATCCTAAACATACCTTGTTTACTGCTGCCTCCATGTTCACTGGATACGTCACTGCAATTACAGAAACAAATGACAGTCTTAAAAAGCGTGCGTCTAAATCTGAGTTTCCACTAAATAGTCCCATTAAATGCAACATCAGACATAAATATTTTATTTTAATGTGTGCTGACATATCTATGACCCTAACGGCTAATATTGTTGTTATTTCGAGGAAGTATTTTGTGCATTTGTCCTTTCAGCACAAAAAGTGTGTCATGAAAGTTTTTTATTTTGAAACATGATCCACTTGGGATCAGTAATTCCCAGCAGTCCTGTGAGACAGCTGATCTTTCACTGTAGTGTTTTTGATTGTGTTTGCATTCAAACGCTGAGGTTAATGTAAGAGAAACCCAGACGGAATCAAAACAATACTTTAAACTGATTAGTCCTCCTTTAAAAGGCCAAGCAATAAATTTAGCAGTCATTTGTTGTTTTGTGGGCTGAATGATCCTGTTGAGGTTAATCTGACCTCACTAGTGTACTTAAAGGTCTGTCTGGCTTGTGACAACGTTTTCTAACTTTACTATAATGACTGTCAGCATGGATTTTTCTACTTTACATGAATTGCAGGGATTGTGTTCCTGTCTCCCTCTATCATAGTCCCCTTTAGTTAACCCAGTTGGCTCTGGTGAAAATACCAGTTTTATGAACAACAAAGAATCTCAGATGTAAAGAAACTTTTAAAAGTACGGCAAAACTTTTCCAACTGGCAGTATGACATAGGTAGAAACTATTTTTATTTCACCAACTCATCACAGCAACATTTAGACAAACTATTCGCTCAGACGAAAAGGTGCCATAACTAAGTAAAGCCATCTTATGAGATTATCAGGTTCTCAGCTGACTTTACCAAGGTGTCAGACCTTAAGGAGCTTCCTACAGATAAAGATTATTCAGATCTGTTGTAAGGGAAAGCCAAGTGATTGTAGTGTCAAAACAACTTACAGCCGTGTTACCCGAACCGCGGCACGGACACCATTTGCAGCATTCATGCTGATACTGTGCGGCTCCTGATCACAGCTTCAGAATCATGGATATGATATGTTCTTAAAATATAAATATGTCACAATTGAAATTATGTTTTAGGTATTATTCAGACTTCTTTTTGCATCTTAACTTTCAGGCTGAGACAACAATAAACCTTTAGGAAGTTGTACTCTAAGAAAGGCTTGATATTGCACACCAAGGTTATGTATAGGAGGCACTTCAGAAAACAAAGATACTCGTTGTTCTTGCTCTTGTTGTTGAGCTTACAGTAAAAAAAATCTTCTTGCCCCAAAAAGAAAACAATCAACCCCCCAAAAGTTTGTAAACTGTAATCCTGTCTTGTGTTTTTATCTCTAATGCTTAATAGAGCCCCTTTATGCAAAAATCTGATTCATTGGTTTGTTTCAATAACATCTTGTATGTTATGTTCGCAAGAAAATAGAGAATATAACTACTAAAAAGCTTTAAATTGCAAGTTGCTTTCAGATCCACATCCATGACCTACATGGCAAAATTTTGGACACAGTTGGATTTTTCTATTTGCTCAACGTTCATCTGTTTTTGTTCCTTATCTCTTTTCTCCTTGTTCATGACAACTAAAAGTTAGAACCCTTTAGGACCAACGTTGTATTAATATTATTTTTTAAGGAGTGTGGTAGTCTCATGCAACTATGGAGGAATATTCACCAAATCTGGTTGGAAGATTCCAACCATCTCTGCCATCTATCATCATTGGCAATGTAAGATCATTAGCTAACCAGTTGAATGAATTTCAAACCCTGATAAGAAATCAGCAAGATTATCGGGACTGAAGTTTTACTGAGATATGGCAACAGGATCATATCCCTGACTCCAATGTCTCTCTGGCGGGTTTCCTGACTATATGAGAAGATCAGGATTTAAAAAGTAGCATCTCGTTATCTCTTCCTGTACCCAACGAACCAGACATCCCACCCTCCTTTGACCCACATCTTTCCAGTCACACCTAGGATGTTTGACCCTCTATCTCAGTCAGAGAATCTTCTGGTTCCACAAGTTCGTCTTCAGCCAAATGAGGAGTTGATACTTCTCCCACTTTTCTATGTCTAGAAGTCAGGTGAAGAGACTGAACCGGAAAAGGGTTGCAGGTCCAGATGATTTCAGCCCCAAAGTCCTGAAGGCCTATGCAGAGCAGCTTTGTGCGATTCTGTAACACCTCTTTGCTGGCACATCGCCATGGCTTTGGAGTTAAATGTGCTATCATACATCTGCTTCAACAAACCCACTGTCACCTGGACAAAGAAGGCTGCTCTGTAAGGATCATGTTATTTGCTTTTTTCCAGTGCATTTAGCACAATTCAGCCTGATCTGCTTTGTCTGAAAATTCGAGAAGACTCAGGTGGAGGCCTCAGCAATCGCCTGGATAAAAGACAACCTAACAAACGGACCACAGTTTGTCAGACTCAAGGATTGTGTGTCTAACCAGGTGATAAGCAGCAAAGGTGCCCCACAGGGGACTGTACTCTCACCGTTCCTTTTCACTCTGTACAGTTTAGTCTTCCTCTACAAGTGAGACTCCTTGTAATAGAGAGACTTTTCAGCACCATCGCAGGTTGTCACTGAGTGTTGTCACCTGAATGTTTGTTACTCCTGTTAACGTTTACCTGTTCTCAGAGCCAGTTTTTTAGTCTGTAGTCTTTTACAGTTTTACAGTTGTCTATTTTCTCTAGTTGGGTTTTTTGAGTTTTGAATTTTCTTTGTTACTTAGTTTTTTCCCGTGCCACCAGTAATTTTCCCTTGTGCTCATCTTCAGGTTCATTTCTCATCCGTGCTCATACTCACCCCGTCAAGATCCCTTGGACAAGTCACCACTCTGGTTCCCGCTTCTCTGTGCTCAGCTCGGTCTGCTCGCTCCAGCCAATCTCCATCCGTCGTGCATCCCCTGGAAAGTCTCTCCACTCACTCCACCAAGTAAGCTCTTTATCTGTTTTCACCAAGTACAAATTTCATTGTCTCACCTTCTCTGTCTCTGACTCTGCAGGTGTATCAGAGATGGAGGTGGAGCGCTTTGTGGCATGGCGTGGGAACAATCAGCTCACATAGATTTCAGAAGAAACAGGGTCAGATCAAGCCCTATTTCCATCATGGGAGAAGAAGTACAGATGATTAAGGAACATAAATACCTCAGTATTCATCTGGACAACAGACTGGACTGGAGACACAACAGTGAAGCGTCTACAGAGCAGACTTTACATCCCGAGGAAGCTAAAATCCTTCAAGGTTTGTAGCAAGATGTTGCAGAAATTTTATAAGTCTGTTTTTGAGGGTGTTATCTCCTCTGCCTTCATCAGTTGGGGCATCAGAGCAAGGAACCTAAAAAGGCTTGACAACCTGGTAAAAAATGCTGGGTCTGTTCTGGGGACGACTGTGGAATCTCTGGAGAAGAAGGATTTTCCATAAAATCAAGAAAAATTATGCAGATCCCGAACATTCTCTTCATCACACTGTTATTGGAAAATAAAGTCTCTACAGTCAGAGGCTTCTGCAGAAGATCTTTCCTGCTCACAGAAATTACCATCTATAATAACTACTTAGTTAAATTAGTTAATTCCAAAACATTTAACTTCCTTTTTGGATTGATAAAGTATTTTTGATTTGATTGATTGATTGGTTTGGAAACACAGACACTGATTTATGCCTAGCTTTTTAGAGTCCCACACCAATATCTAAAATAAAATAAAATCTTTAAATAAGACACCTTGATTCCTTTATTTATTTATCTGTTCTGCTGGGGATTTGCATTGTAAAGGTTCTTGTTGCAGTTCTCCCTATGCCTCACCTGATGGATAGATTACCTTTGACTCTAGGTTCAAGAATGCTTTGCCTTTCAACAATCGTGATCCTGGATCTGGAAGGGCACTGATGGTTGGCTTCCAGTGTCATCCAGGGAGGTGAAAGGGCAGCCTGTAATCTCTTCTGCTGATCTTAAATACTACAAAACTGCCAGTACACCACAGAGTAACAGCCTATGTTCTGTTAACTGTACAATAGACGAAGGTTACCAGCTGCCCCTTCTATAGATTGCTCCTCCTTTTATTTCCTCATCTGGAGACACTGTTAACTCTTCTTCATCTGTAATGTGGCATAAGATGACCAAGAGAGATCATCAGATATTTGAATCCCAAGAATTGTCAAGGAAAATCTTTTAACACATTTCCTATTGATGTTTGAGAGCGACAAGGTGTTGCAAAATAATTAAATGTGTTCTCTGCAAATTCTTATATCATTTTGCAATTACTTGGTATGTTATGTGTTTGAGGAATAGCAATTTGTTGCAGCTTGATGTTGTTGCACCTCATCGTTACATCGTTACAGAAATCAATTTATTGGCAGGGCATTTTGAACTGAGTCACTGGCCAAAAATTGATTGAAGCCCAAATACACTTACCCAAAGGTGATTTCTGCCTGATTAGAAAATTGCGTTTTGCCTAAAAATTACTTGGTCTATTTCAATTGAGAATCTTTTGAATGAGACCAAGTCATATTCAGGCAGAAATCACCTTTGCGTAATTGTATCTGGGCTTCAGCGTTTATTGAAAACGTTAGTAAATCACATTCACTGTAGTCTAGTTTCCGAAGACAGGGCTACACAAAGTCATCAGACATACCAAGCACATAGAAACACGTCTATCACTTAATTGCTATTAATCCAGAGAAGAGCAGACAGCTTTATGCTACCGCTCATCGGGCGGCTGTCCGCGCTCCCGCGAGCGGCAATCCGATTCTGGTAGACGATATCTTTTTGGCACGACATCGGCGTTCGCAGCGCTCGCGGTTTTGGGGGGTGAATGTAAATGTTGTGGCTGTGGGGGTGAAGTGTAGCTCCCAGAAAAAACGGTTTCAAGATATAATGAAATATCTGCGCTTCGACCACAGAGACACTCGTTTGAAACGTGTGAAAACGACAGATTTGCTGCAATTTCAGACATCTGGCAACAGTTTTTACAGAACTGTGTGTTGTCCTACAGTCCAGGGAAACATATTACTGTTGATGAGCAGTTCGTTCTCCCTTCTGCAACAAAGCTGAAGTTGGCTTCAGATTCCAGCTACAATGAGGAATGAATAAAGGGGGATTCCGCTCAAATTTCGGTACCTTTGGCACTTTTATTCTTGTCTAGAAAAAAAAACATAAACACTTAAAACCTGGACTGGATTGTTCTAAAGAGATTGCAGAATATTAATAGTAGTTTTGTAAATAAGGCATACATATGTTATATTGATATGGTCTGATATAAAATTACCTTCAGAGTTTAACCATGTTTTTGTTTTTGAACTCCATGAAGCGTGAGGCAGAAAAATAGAATAGAAATGGGGGAAAGTGTGTCCCCAAAGTGTGATGCTCTTAAAATAATGAATTGATTAACAAAGCCTTAGTAGGTGCCCTGCGCAATATCTTCCCTCCTCTGGGGGCTAAGCCACCCCTGTCCCTCAAACCTAGTAATGTCCCTGAACTAAATTAAAACTACATAATTACAACGAAACAAAGAAAAATAAAAACCTTTTATCCAGTCTTCCATCTTCAAAGACTCTTTGTCTTCTAACAGACCAGAAGAACTGGCCTAATTTAAAACAGGTGTTTCCTAACCTGCTGTTCTTACCTGACTGTCCCTGTCATCAAAGGTCACAGTGACCTGCAGTAACACCAGTCTCCAATAGGTGTCACTAAATATCCACAAATGTTTCTTTAATTCCCATGTTTCCCACCAAACAACAGGGTGCAGTTGCAGTAGAAGCTCAATTTTGTTTACAAAAAGATAGAGATTCCTGCCTGAACCCTGAATGATGGATTCAAATGGTTATCAAGCTTTATTACAACAGCAGCCTCTGCAGGCACCCACTCTCATGCTCAAGGGCTCCTGTCACGATGCTGCTGTTAGCTGAGCTTTGGTGGAAGGGAGGTGACACTGATCCCGGTCCGAGCTGCTTACAGCTGGCTCATTTCCCACATCTCCAAGAAGAGCAGGGGAGGATCATGTAACACAGAACAGTAACTAAGCAGTTGTGGCACTCAGATCACCCAGATCCATAAGCAGTGATTGTAACACCTTAGAATAGATAGCGTGTGCCCAAATCCAAAGATTACGCTGGCGCGATCCTGTCTGAGGAAGAGTAATCACACTTGGGAATCAGGACGTTTTAAAGTGCCCTGATTTGATTAAGGAAGTAGAAGCTTTCATGGAAGACCAGCTGAGCTGGGGGGGAGTTTGGTTTGTACTACAGAAAAAACAGATTAGACAAATAGTTTTTGAGAACAGTGAAATTGAAGTATTGCCACACAGTGTCATTTATCCATTGATCTTGTTACATTCCTCTTCTCCCTAACAACATCGTCATTCTGGGGAATCCCAAAGCATTTCCAAGGCCTGATGGGATATATAATCCCTCCAGGGAGTCCTGGGTGTTCTCCAGGGTCTCTTCCTAGTGGGATATCCTCTGAAGGGAGGCCCCCATGGTGAATCCTTAACAGACTGTCAAACCACCTCGACTTGAGTTCCTTAGATGCAGAGAAGCAGCTGCTCTGCTTATACAGAACGTGACAAAACTCCTCTGCAAGTCCGGCCACCCTCCAAGAGATAGCTTGTTTCAGCCACTTGTATCCAGGATCAAGTGCTTTTGGTTATGATCCTTATTTCCGGAGGATATGGGAGGAGCAGAATGTAGAAAGTCCAGTGAATGGACATTGTTTCTTTTACAACAGACCAAAGAAACTCTGGCACTACTTTAGATAAATCCCCCAATAAGAATTAAAACTGAATAAAAAACTTGAGAGATATCTGATAAAAAAATCTCTTGCATCAATTTTCTAATTTCAACCACCATCACTCAATTTCAGCTTAAAGGTGTTGAGGTCAGCGACCTGTGCAGACCAGTACAGCTGTTCCACCCGTTACGGACCTTCCTTTGTGTTCTGATGTCAGTCTGATATAAAGAGGATGATCAACAACTTGAAAATTTATAATAAAGCGGTGCCGTCCACTGTTACGTCCATAAACATAAGCTACGTTGTTCTTCTGCACCCGAGGGCCTCAAACCGTTCACATACAAGTCTGACAACATCTGGACCTGCTATATGAAGTGAAGCTTTGAAAAACAGGACCCCTCAGTATTCCTTTCCACATCAAATTTACTGCTGGCAGTTGGCAAGCGCTGCTACAAACTAGCTGACAATCCCAAACCTCTCAGCTGGCGTTCCAGAGGCATGGCTCTTCCCTTAGTGGAACACATCCTCAGTGCTTTTGAGTGTTGTGGCGCCACGTTTCATGGATACATCCTTGGCAAAGGGAAAGCCACTCCATGCAGCTCCCTAGGCTCTGTTCTCAAACTCATCTGAAGGACACAAACTTTGGCATTGCTTTTGCAGAAACATTGCAGAAATGATGTGTTTGTGGAATGCTTTGTTGTTTATTGTGCCATAAACAGGGATTTCTCCAAGATATACTTTAAAGACAGCGTCCTAATCATGTTACACCGCCACCCGATCTTCTACAAGTGTTTATGAATGCAGTGTGGATGTCAGATTTCACACACCCGAGATGATCGGAGGGAAACTAGGAACGCCTGAGCTCAGAGATTTAAATGAATGACTCCATACTTCTCAGAATACAATGTAAGTGCTAATTTATGTCACCTTAGATCTGAACGTGAGAGGTTTGGATAAGATCTAGTCAAGTCAAGTGAGGTTAGAATAAAAGAAGAAGCGGAGTCTTTTGTTTGCTTAAGATTTTTATTTTGACCTTTCAACCGTTCTGTCCAAAACCAAACAACACAGCTACAAAACCCTTGTCTTTAGAGCACCGAATACAGTAAAATAAATTAGCCACTAGCAGTCTGTGACACCAGGTGAAAATAGCCTGTTGATCCAGATTAACCTCCTTGGTAATTTTGATTTGTCTGAAAACAGAAGCTCTGGTTAACTTGATGAGGCATGATGACCGTCTGCCTGCTTATTTCACACTCTGGAGCATAGTTGGTGGTTTTAAAAGGCAGCGATAGATATTAAAACACTCACAATTCTTCGCTGTGCAGAGGCAGATATCAAACGTGTGACCCTTTACAATGATTTGTTTCTTCAAACATACGTCGAATCCGACGGCAGGCAGGAGTTAAAACAAGAGCTCAGAGTAGATGGCTCTTCTGGTTGTAACTAAACAAAAAAGGAAGGTACAGTCCCGTGTTCAGCATGTAGAAATTTAAGAAGAGCTCATATTGGGTGAAAGCTTCTTTCAGAAACACCCCTCAACACCAAATCCCCACCAATGTCCCAACATTTCTCAGAGTAATAATAGCTGAGTTTTGTCTGAATTACTACATTTTAGAAGTGAACCGTTGTCATTGGAGAACAGAATGAATTACAGGTCAGGCCACCTATCATGGCAGGTATCATTTAAGTGAGATTAGCATTGATTAGGACAGATCCACGAATAATAAGTGCTGCCGTGTTATGTTTGGTCACTTGTACTCCTCCTGGAACTTTTCTGCTCTCCGACATCTAAGAAAAATAAATATACCCTCTGTACAAATGACTAAACATAAAAAGCAGACACTGAACACATATGGAGCTGAAAAAACAACCTAGACGAGTACATTAAATATTCTGATCTCCGCCTTTTCTGTTTCGCCTCGTTCAGCGTTTTCACGATGTGGATGACTTGAGGTAAGAGATGAGATCCTGGCGCTCTCCCTTCTTCTTGATGCCAGCGAAGATCATTTTGGTGCCAGGAATGTACTTCTTGGGGTTCTCCAGGTACTCCATGAGGGTATCCTCGCCCCAGACGATGCCTGATAGGAAAAACAAACAAAACAAAAAAATATTTTTAACCTCTTACAGGCTTCTGACGTTCCGTATATGATCTGTACCCAGAAATAGCTGCCGACCTTTGCTCTTGTTAGCGTCCGTGTAGGAGTAGCCCTGCGCCTGGCCGGTCTTGCGTCCGAACAGCCCATGCAGGTTGGGGCCCACCTTGTGCTTGCCCCCGGCCTCCACGCTGTGGCACTGGGCACACTTCTGGACGAAAACCTTCTTCCCTTTCTCTGCGTCACCCATGACGAGCTCTGGACTGGGGGAAAGCGAGAGGAGCGTTAACAGCACATATAAACAGCTACGTTTTCACATGATGGCACACCCCCGGAAACTCAGTTTAGCTTTCTTCTGTAACGCTGAAGGTCATTTGAAGTGACGCCTCTTTTCCTCATGCTTTATAAGAAGTCTTCCTGTACACAGACATCCACATTTAAGTAATTACATCACTGATTAGTTTGTTTCCAGATGACAAAAAGGGGTTGCCCAGTCTGAGATGTAATTAAGGTCAGACTTAACAGCATAAAGCCTGATGGGGACAGCTTTGGTGTTGTTGAGGGGAGAACGAGCTTAACTAAAGGTGTTTCGATAATAGGAGGCTCCTGGTAAAAAGCAGATTAGTTACAACGATATAACCCCGGCGGTGGCGTTTAAATAAGCTTAATTTCGACTAAAACCCGCTTTCTTCTTAGCTTGAGAGTCTTAAAAGCTGCCTCTGGGTTTAGGCGCGTGAACACGAACAGAGCCGGTCAAGGATGCTTCAATGTCGCTGGGCCCACAGCCTCCTTCTAAAACACGAAAATAGACACCTAAACGCTGTTTAAAAGGAGAAACCTTCACGTAAACATCACATGTTAGTATAGCAGCCAAATAATGTCCGCATTGCACCTTATAAAACTCGCACGTTACTTAACAGTTACCCGCTACGCAAAAAGCGCAAGTGAGCTATTCTTCAACGTGGACGCTAACGGCACACCGTGTCCCTAAACTCGCGCCGACTCCTTCTGAGCCACATTGTGTCAGAGGCATTTCTACGTCTATTCAGTTCAGATATAATCATTGAATACAGGGGATAAAGGTTACCTTTCGGCTGAAAGGTCTGTCGGAGGCAGTGGTGCTCTCTCTCTGTCGGCTGAGCGGTTGCGCTTTTCTGGCGTACGTGAGAAGGTCACTCTGCTTTAGAGGCAACGGCTACTTACGTCATCACGCAAGGCCGTCACGTGCTGAGGGTTACGCCACGCTCATGATGCATTCGAAGACAGGTAGGAATGTAGGAATGTTAAATAACAAAAACTTCATTTTTAAAAATGTGACTTTTATTCAGTGAAATACTTAAGCGAGAACAATTAGTGTTTATTTACAGGAGGAACAATAGGAATACGTTTAACTGATAAACGATTAGATGAGTACTTGAGAAAACGTGGGTAAAAAGCTCCCCAAATGACTATGAAATAGTTTAAATTGCTGAAATTACAGAAATTATATCAAAATAAAGAGACAAATACAGATGTTAACTTAAGTCGTGCAAAAAGTCCAAGACATGAAAGTCAAGTTGATTTTTAGATGGTGTTTAAGGGTTGTTGAGGTTAATTTTTGTCCTGCAGATCCAGATTGAGGATTAATCCTCCGGATCATCGGTTCAAAGATTTACCCTGGTAAATACTGTCAGCCCCAACAAACTGGCGTTTTAGAATAGCAACACTAGTTTATTTGTTGTTTTTCCTAAAATGAAAACAAAGAAGTGTTGAACACATACACAGGGACGGCATTATAGACTGTATAATATCACATTATCTAAAAAGCTTTGTATAAAAGTCTGTGTCCAAATTTTTTACAAATTATGACAAATCATGACACCTGATCAGATGATAAAAGTTCTGAATGAACTTCTGATATTTAATACGTTGTATGTGATTAAAAGGAGCATCTGAAGCATACGAGGTGGATTAGCATTGCTTCCTTAGACCCAACAGTGTCACCCAGGACTAGTTACTGTGCAACATCACCTTTTGCGGCCCAGGAGTGGATCTGTTGGCTTGTCATTACAAAACCGGTAAAACAACAACAATCTTCCATCAGAGGTATTTTTAGATTCGTTGCAAGACTGACCGCTATTGGACATCATTCGTACTCTCAGCATCATCATCGTCATCCATTGTCTGAAAATACTTGTATGATATGAGATTTGATAACTTGGATAAGTAGCATATGTTTAAATTGAATTTTAATATCCTCCATTGACTTCTACCGTATTTTCTCCTTTTGCCATGTTATTCCCCATCTTCTCCATTTCTGCTAACATTTGATATCCACAAACAAACAGTTTTTTATGTTCTTTGTCGATCATTTTGTCCTGATGTGCTTACTGTGTTTTAAACTTGTACGTGCTCACTGTGGTGTGTCCTGCGGATTTTTAGGGTTGTCTAATGAGTTTAGAAAAATATTGATTAAAATAAAATGTAGTTTGTAAGCACCCATTCAGACTAGAGGAGAAAAACTACAGGTGAACATTAAGGAAAACGTGTAAAACATGAAAAAGGAAATATTAGATTCGTTCAAAGTATTTATCAGACTTTCTGACAGCACATTTGGACTGATAAAGATAGGCAGTTCAGAAGATTTGCCGTCTGTAAACGAGTTATTACTAAATCCCTGAGTTAATTACCTGATCTGAGCTGATCTGAGCTGAAGTCTAAATACAATCTAATCTGCCTTAGCAGTAAATACTCTGCTACAGAAAAAGAGAAAAATAAAAGAACACTAAGACACAATTAGAAAATGATGGTGGATCTCATCTTTTCTTTTAATTGTATTTGGAGCTCTTTCCTGTTTTTCAAGACATTTTTTTACATTCAATTATATGTAAAATTGAGCCTTTGACTCATTTGTTAAAAATTTTCTTGACACAATATTACCATATGTTTCCTTATATTCTTGGATGCTTGTTGATTGTAGCAACACCTCCTTGTTTTTATTTTGACTGAGTAAAGTCCAGACATCCCTTTTTCTGTTGTTTTTTCATGTATGTGTTTTTCAATACTTTAATTATGTTTTATATATATTATCTATATACGTATGTTAAATGTGATTTATATTTTTATTAAATTCTCTACTCCCTTCGGAAAGGACGTCTGTAGGATTCATGTTGCTTTTAAAATATCTTGTACATTTAGGTTTGTGAACAAACACTGTTTTAATCTTACATTTTGAGTTGAAATTATTTCTTACAGCATACAATGTTTGAGGCTAATCCTGGTTTTCAGAAAGAGTGGAACTAAAGAGGATTATTATTTACCAAACGCCAACATGAATGGCATTGCTTTGGTTTCTTTTAGGGCTTCGTTACAATCCTTTTTTTTTATACATTAAACAACATGCTGTAAAAAAAAGTCACACTGTCTATTTGATTGCCTAAGAAAATATGTTTAGAGGGAATTGTATTAAATTAAGCTAGATTTGAAGTAAAGGCTCAATATTTTGAGAAAGTTGTATAAAATTACATTAAAAACAATTCTGTAAATAACCATGTTTTTTTAAATACATAGAACTTCCACCAAGTGATAAAAACACAAAATAAAATATTAGAAGTAATTTTGACTAAACCTAAATAATAGTAGTTATAACAGCGAGTAACTTTCATTGGTGATTAATAAAGTACTTTTGAATTAAACTGACCTGATTCATCATGTGATATGTTTAAAAAGACGTTTCTTCTGAACTCTGTCCTGTAGGAAATACCCGTAATTAAGGGATTATTCCCCCCCCCCCCTGCCAAGTGTCAAGATGTAAAACAGGATCAAGGATCTACAACCTAAATTAGGACGAGTTTGAAGAAGTTTTTGGAGATCGGCCCAGTTTTATAACAATCGTTTGAGGGCAGACATCCACTGCAATGCAAAGTTTCTTATAGTGCACAAGAACAGGGCAACGCAAGATACAATTAATAATTATAATTACTTGTATATTTACATAGAAGTATTATTTAAGTGTTTTTTTAATGTGTTTAAGAAAAACCAATAATGTTGAGTACATGGTTTTCTGTGGCACACTTAGTAAAAATGTTGTCTCCTAGTTTTTAAATCCCGGCCTGGAGTCTTTCTGCGTGTTCTACCTGTGTATGTGTAGGTTCTCTCTAGGAACTCTGGCTTCCTCCTGCAGTCCATATGGTATGGCATGGATGCTAATTGGACCAATAACTCTTATGTATTTTGATCATTTTGACATGTTTCATAATCTTCAGAATGCACCTGCGTCTCCGGCCTGCCTCGCTTATCTTGATGCCAAAAGACACGTATGTCCAGACGCTTCAGTTGAATTAATCCTCACTCGTCAGGCTCAACAGTATCTGATCCATCGGGACATAAACAGGACGTCTACTTTTGCTCTAGCAGCTGGGTTTGAATTAAATCTTTAAGACCAGTTTTGAGTGTCGGCTCCTGTTGTTCCAGGTACATGTCTAAAGATGTGGACTTAAATAAAGCACATTTGGTCATCCATTCAGTGTTAATCTGAGATTGGGTAACGTGGGCTCTCCAAGAGAAGCCCAGACACCCCCCAAAACAGGAAGTTTGTTTCAGGTGCTTGATCGCAGGATCCCACGATCGTTGCCGAGGGTCAGATCATAGCCGGACTGGTGAATCTTGAGTTTTTCATTTTGGTTTTACCTCCCCAGAAGAGAGCAAACCCCAATCTGTCTGTCCATCTTCGGCTCTGTCTTGGGATCATTGTATAACAAGATAACAGGATTCTAAAAATCCTCCCGCAGATACTGACCCCAATCCGGACGGAGCCTCACTGCAAAGCTGACTATGAAGTGACTATAAATAGTCAGAATTTCCTCTTTATGCTTGAAGTCCGATTAAATCTGCCTTTGGAACCCCGTCGATCAGGTAAAATGGGATCAACTTGGCTTCAGATGCTGTCTGGGGACACCCCAGTCATTCAGGTCCATGTAAAACAACTTAACAACTTAACTTTAGTTTTTCCTGATGGACAAAACTCCCCTGTAATTCTGGCCCTAAGTCTGGTTTTGTTTGGTCTGGTTTGCCTTGATTGTTTTTTGTTGTTTTTTTGTTTTTTACACCACCTAACATACACAACTACTCTATTGAATCACACAAGAAATAAATCAGTTGGTTTTGTTTTCTCTATTTAAGGTAAAAAAAAAATTTTTTTTAAATCAGAAAGACAAAACAAGCAGTTCTCATGTTTTTATCCAGTAATTGGCACAAAATATTGGCCCGGCAGGTTTTGCGTTGATAACTTGCAATTATTGAAAGATGATAGAAACCAATCACAATAAAATCTTAAACTAGATTTTAATATGCTTTCATTAGCGTGAGTGTAATTTAAGTTTCAAACACTTTCAACTGATAAGTTAGAATGTTTCCGTCATTTTGGTTGTTTAGTTCCCTGAGCAAGATTGAATTTTTCTCTATAACCAGCTGACTCCAAAGAGTACATAATTATTTATATATGATAGCAGAGGGAACAACGAGTCACCATACAATTTAATTATACATAAAAGAAAAAAAATACAAAGGAGAGTAGGAAAAATGTGGGGATGAGGGAGATGATTAGATGGATTTTGGGGATTAGACTCCTGTACGGAGTGGTAAAGGGTCGAGAAAAGAGGGAAGTTAAAAAGAAGATTTTGTGAAAGGGATGCAAAGCAGTAAAAGAAGCCTGGAAGAAATTAGTCCTGATGACAACACTGCTATTAGTAAAAGGATTGTTAGACAGGAGTTCAATATGATTGTAAAATTTAGAAATGAGGAGGAAAGGATTCAATTTAGAATCAAGAATCAAGAATCAGTTTATTTATATAGCGCCAATTTACAACAGGTGTCGTCTCAAGGCACTTCACAGAAAATCAATTAAAATCAAGGATACATTCTAACAAATCAATTTGAAAATGTTTCCAATCTAAGGAACCCCAGCAGATTCATGGAGTCATTGACTTGCAGCATTCACTCCTCTGGAATCAGAAGACAGAAACAATGGCTTGTGTTGTCGTTGACTTTACAGCAATCCCTCATACTGAGCATGCATGTAGCGACAGTGGAGAGGAAAAACTCCCCTTTAACAGGAAGAAACCTCCAGCAGAACCAGGCTCAGTACAAGCAGGCATCTGCCACGACCGACTGGGGGTTTGAAAAGACAGAAAGCTAAAGTAGAAGCACAGGATACTGAAATAAAAGAGTTTATAGCAGCAGTTGTAGAACGTCACTGGAAGCATCTCAGCCCATGTTCTCATCCAAGAAGCTGTCTCAGCTAACAGAACCAGCCCAGGTGTGGCTACTATGGAGAGAAGAACACTAAGAGAAAACAAAAGGTTAACCAGGTTGAAATAACGGTAACTAAGTAGATTGGACAAAGGAAGAAAGTAGCAGAGAGAGAAGTGGTCAGATTGTCCTCCAGCAGTCTAAACCTATAGCAGCAGAACTATAGAAAAACTTAACCCTATAGAATGAGACATGAAGAAGGTAGAGCAAAGGAGAACCGTCTGTCAAGACTGAGTTCCTCCCCCAACCAGATTAGGCTGTCTTCTCTACCTCTTCCTAACTATAAACTTTACCAAACAGGAAGGTTTTAAGTCCAGATTTGAAACTAGACAGGGTGTCTGCCTCACGGACTAAAGCTGGAAGCTGGTTCCACAGGAGAGGAGCCTGATAACTGAAAGATCTGCCTCCCATTGTGCTTTTAGAGATTCTAGGAACCACCAGTAAACCTGCAGTCTACTGGTGGTAGCCCATCTTAGCCCATTATCTTTCTCAAGAAGGTTAAATAAAAAGTTTGGAGAGCTGAGACTTGCTAAAGTTCTTAGAGATGGGAACCAGAATCAGAATCAGAATCAGGCTTTATTGGCCAAGTATGCTCACACATACAAGGAATTTGTTTTTGGTTACACAGATGCTTGCAGTGCACGAAAAATACAGTAAAGGGCACGAACAATGCAGTAAAGAAACATTTGTAACATTTAGCATGTGTAATTTATATATTTTTTGAAAAGTGCAGTTTTGTGCAGTATAAAAACTATAGAAGTTATAAAAATATATAAATAAATTGTTCAATTGTTCATGAGAATAATGGAAGTTGGAAAAAAGCTTCTCTCTAGCCTGGTCGTACGGGTCTTCATGTGGCTGAAGCGTCGGCCTGATGGAAGGCACCGAAACAGGTGACGGCCAAGGTGAAACGGGTCGGTGATGATTTTCTCTGCACGCTTCCTGGTTCTGGAGGCATGCAGGTCCAGCAGCTTTACACCGATGGTCCTCTCTGCAGACTTGATAATGCGCTGCAGTCTCTTGGTTTCGTGTTTTGTGAGAGCACTGCCCCACACTGTGATGGATGTAGTGATGATGGACTCTATGATGGCTGTGTAGAACTGCACCATCAGCTCTTGGGCTAGGTTGAACTTCCTCAGCTGGTACAGAAAGTACATCCTCTGTTGAGCCCTCTTGATGATGGAGTTGATGTTGCTGTCCCACTTCAGGTCCTGGGAGGTTGTTGTGCCCAGGAACTTGTAGGACTCCGCAGCCATCACAGTCCTGTGTAGGATGGTGAGTGCTGGCAGGGTTGGGGGGCTCCTCCTGAAGTGCACGGTCATCTCCACTGTTTTTGCTGTGTTCAGCTCCAGATTGTTCTGACTGCTCCAGAGGACAACCTGTTCAACCACCCGTCTGTAAACAGACTCATCACTGTCATTGATGAGACCAATGACTGTTGTGTCATCTGCAAACTTCAGGATTTTAACAGAGGAGTCCATGGAGGTACAGTCATTTGTGTACAGCGAGAAGAGCAGTGAGGAGAGTACACAACCCTGTGGGGCGCCCGTGCTGATGGTTCGGGTCACTGAAGTACACCTTCCCAGCCTCACCTGCTGTTTTCTGTCAGTAAGAAGGTCAGTTATCCACTGGCAGGTGGAGGCTGGTACGCTGAGTTCAGTCAGTTTGCTGTGTAATTGTCCTGGAATAATTGTATTGAAGTCTGAGCTGAAATCCAGGAACAGAATTCTTGCATAAGTTCCTGGGTGTTCAAGGTGTTCGAGGATGAAGTGGAGACCCATGTTCACTGCATCGTCCACCGAACGGTTGGCCCGATAGAAAAATTGCAGGGGGTCTAGCAGGGGGTCCGTGATTTCCTTATTGTGGTTGAGAACCAGTCTTTCAAAGGACTTCATGACAACAGAGGTCAGGGCAACAGGTCTGTAGTCATTTAGTCCTGCGGTAGTTGTCTTTTTAGGAATGGGTATTATTGTGGAGCTTTTAAAACAGGATGGAACAATACACGGCTCCAGTGATCTGTTGAAGATCTTAGTAAAGACAGGTGCAAGCTGGTCTGCACAGGTCCTCAGGGAGGAGGGAGAGATTCCATCAGGACCAGGGGCCTTCTTGACTTTCTGTTTTTTAAAAAGTCTCAGCACGTCTTCCTCGCAGATCTTCAGGGCACGTTGGATAGTCAGATGGGTGTGAAGTGGTGTTGGATGGGAGCTCGTTGCTGTGCTGTTCCAACCTGAAGTAAAATCTGTTAAGGTCGTCGGCCAGTTGACGATCTCCCATTTTCTGTGTAGATGGCCTTTTGTAGCTGGTGATGTTCTGGAGACTCCTCCAGGCAGTTGATGGCTTGTTACTGGACATCATGCTGCTTAGCTTGTTGGAGTAGTTTTTCTTTACTGCTTTGATCTCTTTAGTTAGGGTGTTCCTTGCTTGGTTGTACAGCGCCTGATCCCCACTTCTATCTGCTACCTCCTTAGACCGGCGCAGCTGTTTCAATTTGGCATTAAACCAGGGCTTGTCATTGTTGTATTTAATGTGAGTCCTGGTGGGAACACAGATGTCTTCGAAAAAAGCTGATGTAAGATGTCACAGTGTCCATGTATTCATCCAGGCTGCTTGTGGCATCATCAAAAACACACCAGTCTGTTAAAACCATGCAGTCCTGAAGCCTTTCTTTAGCCTCGTTAGTCAATTTTTTCACCGAGCTGACCACAGGTTTGGCACACTTGAGCTTCTGTCTGTAGGTCGGGAGAAGATGAACTAAACAGTGGTCAGATAGTCCCAGTGCTGCACGGGGGTGAGAGCGATAAGCACCTTTAAATACAGTGTAACACTGATCTAAAATGTTGCTCTCCCTGGTGGGGCAGGTAACATGCTGTCTGTATTTAGGTAGTTCGTTGATTAGTTTTGCTCTGTTAAAGTCCCCTAAGATGATAAAAACAGAATCTGTGTGTTGGTTCTCCATGCTGAGGATCTGATCAGCGAGTGCGCTCAGTGCTCCGTGTCGCGGCCCACTCGGTGGAGATGAAAGCCATGCAGGTGGAGCGGGCCGTCCGGGACGGAATCCGTGAGCCAGGTCTCAGAGAAGCCAGGTCTCAGGTCTCAGTGAAGCCAGGTCTCAGTGAAGCAGAGAGAGAAAAGTCCTTGTTGGTCCGGTTTAGCAGTGAAAGTTCGTCCATTTTATTTCCTAAAGAGCGAAGGTTTGTCAAATGGATGCTGGGTAGCGGTGTACGGAGTCCGTGCTGTCGCAGTTTGACGAGCGCTGCGGCGCGTTTCCCACGTCCGCGCTTCCGCCTGCGTCAGCTCAGCAGCGTAGCCATTCCGCCAACTAAAATGTCCAAAAGACTGTCCGAAAATGAAAAACCAGGAAATATACCTAGTACCATGAGCTGCCTAATGTTCTGCAGATCTTCTGCACTGTATTTGAGTGTGTTTGGATCACACATGCCATGACAAACAACCAAAACCAACAAAGCACTACGGAGCTCCTAACCAGTGTCCCCATCAGCGACGCCATCTTGGATGTCAGGTCTATAATAATAATAATAATAATAATAATCTATTGATTATAGTCGGAAGTGAAGAGAAGAAGAATAAAGTGATGAACACTCAGAGCATTTGTAAGCAGATGGTGAAAGAAATAAAGATTTTGGGAGAGTCTGCCGTAGTTCGAGGAGTTGTTTCAGGTATTCCGGTGGGTGAAGATCTGGAAAAGTTCAGATGCAGCATAAATGGGGGTGACGTGAGCAAAATCAAAAGATGAGAACAGTTGAAGGTAAAAGAATGGAAAGTCTTTCAGTGATGTTGGAGTTTCAAGCTGCGGTTCTTCAAGAAAGAATAAAAGTAGGATGTACGTGTTTTCCTATCAGGCCATATGGACATATAGCAGCAGTATGCAAGGGGAAACAAAGATGTCCAAAGTGTGGAGAGGAGCATGGATATGAGGAATGCAAAAATGGAAAGGATATATGTTGTAACTGTGGAGGACAACACAGGGTGACTTATGGAGGATGTGGAGTAAGGAAAAAAGTTGTACAAATCGAACAAGTAAAAGTCGAGAATAATATAAGTTATGCAGAAGCAGCAAAGAGAGAAGAAGCCAAACGATGTGACAGCAAACGTTCAAATGAGTCAAACTCCAGAGCAAAAACACACTAAAACAGACACAGAGGTGACAGTAGAGAAGATTATATTGTTCATTGCTTATGTAATTATTTGTACAGATCAAGTAAAACATAAAACAGGAAAAATCAAAATAGTCGTGAAAGGAGCAGAATGGTTTTTTGGTATAAAGAATATATCCTGGGAGCAAATGAATAAAAAACGTATGGAAGAAGGGAAGGTAGGAGGACAGGAAGATGTCATGATGTTTAGGCTTCTGACCCACATAAACAGAGAACTCTCAGGAGAACAGTTATAATGAATCCGGCAACGGGAGACAGAGGGGGACGGTGATGTTCGGCAGGACAGCAAGGACAGCGGGGAACGGCAGGAACCACGGAGCGCACGGAGCACACGGCGACGTGGGCGACCGGTGACCACTGAGGTGGAGGACAGGACAGGCGAGTAGTTGTAATGTTGAGAGAAGGATAATATTGGACTGATCTTACTTGATGGTTGATGGATGTTGACGCCAGGGGGAAAGACTGAGAGGTGAGTTGCAATCAAGTGGGAAGCGGAGAAGTTGTGCAGGGGGGTGTGCACGCCGGATGGAGTGATGTTGGAGCGGGCAGATCGAGCCGAGCCAAGAGTAGCGGAGAGACCAGATGGATGCGAGCAACCGGAGAGAGATCTTGTGGGGAAAGAGCACGGGAGATGACGGGAACCTGAGGTGAGCACAATGTTGTTAGGAGCGTGGGAAAAAGGGAGCAGCAAAGTAACAAACAAAATCATAAAAACTAGAGAATTACTGGAGACATAAATTGAGCACAAGAGAACTACAAAAAAACGAGAAACACTAGAAATATAATAAACACTAAAGAAGGCGCTGAGACAACGTTTACCAGGAGTAACAAACATTCAGGTCGAGTAGCTTCTTCTTCTTCTTCTTTTCTATCATGGCGGATCGCAAGCAACTTTAAGGTGCATAGCGCCACCTACTGTACATGAGTGTGTAGCAATATTTCTCTACATCAATTAAATTCTATTTTTTAATTTTGTATTTTGAAGATAAATAAATAATGCTTTCCTTAATCTGCAGATATCCAGCATGTCTCCCTCATTTCCCAAAATTCCTTTTAGACTCC
>JAVLVB010000103.1:1177851-1201377 GCA_032876305.1 Orestias chungarensis | reverse complement strand
GCATCGAGTCATTGACTTGCAGAATTCACTCCTCTGGAATCAGCAGACAGAAACAATGGCTTGTGTTGTCGTTGACTTTACAGCAATCCCTCATACTGAGCATGCATGTAGCGACAGTGGAGAGGAAAAACTCCCCTTTAACAGGAAGAAACCTCCAGCAGAACCAGGCTCAGTACAAGCAGCCATCTGCCACGACCGATTGGGGGTTTGAAAAGACAGAAAACTAAAATAGAAGCACAGGATACTTAAATAATAGAGTTTATAGCAGCAGTTGTAGAGCATCACTGGAAGCATCTCAGCCCATGTTCTCATCCAAGAAGCTGTCTCAGCTAACAGAACGCCAGGTCAGGTGTGGTTACTATGGAGAGAAGAACACTAAGAGAAAACAAAAGGTTAACAAGGTTGAAATAACGGTAACTAAGTAGATTGGACAAAGGAAGAAATGAGCAGAGAGAGAAGTGGTCAGATTGTCCTCCAGCAGTCTAAGCCTATACCAGCATAACTATAGAAAAACTTAAATAACTTAACCCTATAGAGTGAGACATGAAGAAGGTAGAGCAAAGGAGAACCGTCTGTCAAGACTGAGTTCCTCCCCCAACCGAATCAGGTTATAAGGAAGAAAGGTGAGGGGAGGAAAAGAAGGTTGGTGCCCTGGTGGACATCAGAATGTACTGAGGTTATCAAGAAACCAAATAAAGATTTTAAATTATTAAAAAGAAATCTGAATGAATACAAGAAACTTCAAGTAAATGTAAGAAGAATTGTTAAAAATGCAACTGGGATTATTGGAGAAGTTTTTGTAAATCAGTAGGGAGGGAGACAGATATTTCTAAGGTTTGGGCAACAAAAGGATGAATGGGATTAAAAAAGTCAGTGGATATCCAATATTAAATTATGGAGAAATAACAGCAGTCATTGATAAAGAAAATGCAAAAATGTTGGTAAATACTTTTGTTAAAATTCATAGTTCTAAAAATATTAGTGAGCAGGAAAAAAAAGGAAGATAAAATACAATTTTAGAGAACAAGGATTTATTACAGAATATGGAAGATACAAAGGATCCATTGAATATGTTGTTTACAAAAACAGAACTGAATAGGGCACTTAAAAAATATAAGTTATCAGCTCCAGGAAAAGATCAACTTTGTTATGTTATGGTTAGTAATTTAAGTGAGTCTTCTAAAAATATTCTATTAGAAATGTATAATCGGATCTGGGAGGTTGGGGAATTGCCAAAGAGTTGGAAGGAATCATGGAGAGAATGATAAATGGAAGATTAATATATTATATGGAAAATAAGGGACTTATACCGTCTTATCAGAGTGGTTTCAGGAGAGGGAGAGGTACAATGGATCCAGTTTTTTGTTTAGAGCATGAAATTGGATAGGCTCACGTGAATAAAGAGTGTTGTGGCAGTATTTTCTGATATTGAGAGAGCATATGATATAGTGTGGAGGGAAGGGTTATTAATTCAAATGAGAAGAATGGGTATAAATGGTCAGATGTTTAGATGGATTAAACATGTTTTAGAAGAAAGACAAATACAAGTGAGGATAGGGAAAGATTATTCTGAGGGTTTGAATATAGAAAATGGGACACCACAGGGAAGTATAGTAAGCCCGTTATTATTTTCAGTGATAGTTAATGATGTGTTTAAAGAAGTAGAGGGTGGAATGGGACTCTAACTTTTTGCTGATGATGGAGCAATGTGGAAAAGAGGAAGAAATTTAGACTTCATTATAACGAAGGTTCAGGGAGCAATTTCGGATGTAGGAAAATGGTTTTAAATTTTCTGTAGAGAAAACTAAAATAATGTTTTTTACAAGGAAAAGAGTTGATGGAAAAAATAAGTTAAAATTATATGGTCAGGATTTGGAAAGAGTTAAACAATTTAAATTTCTTGGGAGGTGGTTTGATGAAAGAATGACATTGGGAGTGCATATTAAGAAAATAATCGATAAATGTAGGAAAGTATTAAATATAATGAGATGTTTAGTTGGAACAGAGTGGGGAGCAGATAATTAAAAACAATTTATACTGGGTTACTTAGGTCAGTCTTGGATTATGGAATTATAGTTTATAACTCAGCAGCAGATACAAACCTCTTTAAGTTAAATATGATCCAACATCATGTTTTAAGAATATATACGGGTGCTTTTAAAACATCTTCAACAGCAGCATTGCAGGTTGAAATGGGAGAAATGCCTCTTAAACTTAGAAGGGATCAATTATCTTTAAACTACTGGTCAAATTTACAGGGACAAAGAAATGATCATCCAACATTAGAGGAGCTTAAACCTGGATGGGAAAAGGAAAAGAAGTAATTAAAGAGCTTTGGATGGGTAATAAACTCTAAAATTAGTGAAATTCATTTAAATCAGTTAGATATAGGTCAGAAATTTCCTTTACCTGCAGTACCACCTTGGATACTTCCTGATGCTGAAGTTGATTTTTCATTACAAGAAATGAAGAACAAACATACATTTTACATTATGAATAAATACTGTATACAAATATACACAAATGCATATAAAAATACAGCTAGTTGGGCAGGGATAGCATTTATTGTGCCACAGTTTCAAATTAAGGTAGGGAAAAGGATTAGTGATGGAGTCGCTGTGTATACAGGAGAAATGCTTGCTTTGCTTTTAGCAGTTCAATAGGTTGAAGAGGTCAGACCATTAAGATCTATCATTTGCTCAGATTCTAGTTCTTCATGAGTCAGTTTGCAAAATAATCAGTCAGAAAGTAGGCCAGATATATTAATTGAAATACAACAAACACTTTACAGAATCAATATGATGGAGCTAACTGTACATTTTGTATGGGCTCCAGCACATCACAGGATTAAGGGGAATGAAATGGCAGACAGGATGGCTAAGGAGAGGACAAATCAGGTAAGGATAGATGTTAATGTTAGTTGTAGTATAACAGAAATAAAGGGTATAATTAAACAGACAACAAAAG
The DNA here is from genome assembly GCA_032876305.1 of Orestias chungarensis. NCBI lineage: Eukaryota > Metazoa > Chordata > Actinopteri > Cyprinodontiformes > Cyprinodontidae > Orestias > Orestias chungarensis. The sequence continues at coordinate 1,198,410 of JAVLVB010000103.1, read as the reverse complement.
AGAGGTGGCAAAAATGATGGGTAGAGAAAAAGAAACGGAGAAGAATGAGAAGAACAGAAAGAAACAGGACAGAAGAGATATTTATTTCACGACTTAGAATTGGACCCACTGGATTGAATAGATCACTATTTTTGATAGGGAAACATCAGACAGGGAAATGTGACTGTGGGGAAGATGAGACATTGGAACATGTTATTTTAAGTTGTAGGAATGATCTGTCTCAGAGAAACAAGTTAATAAGAAACCTTAGTGATATGAAAATGACATTCGATATTGTTGATTTACTGTAAAAGACTCGGGAAGCAGAGGAGATCAGGCTATATTTGATTTTATGAAACAAAGTTGTATAATAGGATTTTTTTTTTCGTCATGTGGTTCACACTCCACACCAGCAGGTGGCGGTAATGCTCACCTAACGCTTTTGGCCAACCACCATTAAGCTTCAAAAAAGAAGAAGAAGAAGAAGAAGAAGAAGAAGAAGAAGAAGAAGAAGAAGAACGTCAAAAGAAAAGCAAAGATGGAGGACAGTTCTTCAAAACAAGTGCTGGAAAACCTGGACGATCCTCCGAACAGCCGTCTGTTCATAGTGACCAGCCGGTGCGTCACGGAGGACGAGCTCCGGGAGAGCTTCTCCAGGTTCGGGGACATTCAGGGAGTCTGGCTGGTGAAAGACAAGCACACAAAGGAGCCTAAAGGCGTCTCCTATGTGAAGTTCGCCAAATCTTCACAGGCCTGTTCAGCCATGGAGGAAATGCACGGAAAAGTCCTGCTGGACGGGACTAAACCGATCAAGGTTCGGCTGAATGTGTAATAGTATTTATTATTGTTAATTAGCATCTGTAGCTAACGTGCTATAAGCTCTAAAGAGGCGTTCAGGTCCTCCGTAAATCATCGGGTTTTCGGCTTTCAGCGCTAAAACATGTTATTTTCCGTCTTTCTTAATTGTTCTAGGTTTTTATTGCACAGTCACGGTCTTCAGGGAGACACAGAGACGTCGAGGATGAAGAGCTGACCAGAATCTTCATCATGATCCCCAAAACGTTCACAGAGGAGGACCTGAAAAGCACATTCAGAGTAATCACAAGCAGCTATTAACCCTTTTCTGTCCTATTTACATCCAGCTAGTTAAGAAAGTGGAAAGAATGTAATGGCAGAAAAAGGAAAACATAGTTTTCCACAATGGTGAAATATAAAGTAACTAGTTATAGTTTTTAGCTAATACTATAATCATTACTTTTTAAAAACAAGGTTAAATGCCTAAAAGCATTTTGGATCCTTTCTTAACAGAACTAAAAACTATTTTTAAATCTGTAACATAAAGCTGTGTGTATAAATTTACTGGAAGTATTTACGGACGGGAAACACTTTAAACACAATGTTATTGTGTGATGATATGAACATAAGACACATCAGTTCTACATTTAAGTTTCAAATCTATCCAAGTCCCAGAAAAATCCACTTAGAACAACATGCTGGAGTATTTTCTTCCCCACAAAAGTGAACAGCAGAGGTGTGTTTTTTTAAATGTAATTCTTAGGATCAACTGTCCTGTATAGCAGAACTAAGGTGTGAAAACTTAAATGCGTAACTCAAAAGCATTGAATCACAGTTTATGTGGCGTTTTATTTAAGAAGCAAAGAGCCATGTTTTAATCAGCTCCTGCCATCCATTAAAAACAACGTATCACAAAATAAGAGCCTTCCAAAACGTCTCACCAGAAAGACTTTTACTGCGTGTCTGATAACGTGGCTTGAGACCGATCTTCTACTGCTGAGTCGCCGGGTTTGCTTCATTAGCCGAGCTCACGTTAGCCTCCCCTGGGTTCAGGCTGCGTCGTTCTGGGTGGTTTTCTCAAACCATGCAGGTCAAGAACGGCTCTCATCACTGATCTAAGTAACAGCTTTGTTCCCAGTGTGTGTGTGATTTGCTGTGTGCTAAAAAAAGACATCCTTGACACATTTCAATGTCAGTGATGTTAAAGTAGTTAAATGAAGTGTTACTGAAATGAGTAATGCTGTTAAAAGTATGAGTTTGTACGAGTTTATCCTTAATGTGATGTTATCCAAAGATAATAATGGTTTTAATGCACCGCTTAACATTTTGAATGCGATGACCGTTTTGTCACTCAATTTTTCTTCTTATTATTTATTATGGCTTCCAGAAACTCTCTTTGACCATTTTGATTTAGACCAGATTCTTGGAAAGCTGAGGTGTTCTGGACTGTGACTGCTTCACACTGAGAGGGTTGTCAAGCGAAATAAATCCACGAATTTTGGGGGAGGAACGTCACTAGAGCTGCCCTGAGGCAGGAGGCGGATCGTCAAGGGAAAGAAACAGACTGCTCTGTTCCGATTGAATCAAAGTTTTAATTTCACTTCCTGAAGTCTAGAGTGAAAGCAAACACAACCAGAATCATTTATTTACATAACATATGTTTATAATTATTCCTGCCGCTGCTAAAATTATACCTTACCAGCGATGTAGCCATGGTTACTGACTCCCTTCTGACCGTGTGTGTGTTTCAGGAGTACGGCGATATCGAGTACTGCGTGATCATCAGGAATAAGTCCACCGGTGAAAGCAAAGGACTCGGCTATGTGCGCTACTACAAACCCTCCCAGGCCGCCCTCGCCATAGAGAACTGTGACAAGTGTGAGTCTGTTCCCGACGATTGCGTGGACGGCATGCTCGGAGCGATCGGCGAATGTGGGCGAGGTTCCACCTGTAATCTTTTTACCGCTCCCTCCCCAGCATACAGGGCCATCCTGGCTGAGCCTCGCAGTAAAAACAACTCCTCTGAGGATTACTCCGCCGGAGGATCCAGGGGGGGAGAGTACAGCTCTGCCGACAACGTCAACCAGTACACGTTCACCTCCCGTACGCGCTTTAACCACCAGTTGCCTCAGATATTCCAGATCTTCTCTCTTTCCGCTGTTGAGTGAAGTTTCGTTTCACCGCAGCTGATCAGGGAAGCTACGCCATGCTTGACTGCCGCCAAAGTGACTTCAGCCGCTCCCTGATGCTGTCCACGCGAGCCGCGCTCACCCAGGAACAGATTTTTGCTCTGTTTGACCTCATCCCTGGTCTGGAGTACTGTGAGCTTCACAGAGACTCCTACGGCATGAGCAAAGGTGAGGAGGAGACATTATCCATCTCACATTATACTGCAGGTGTACAGACTGTTTTAAAAAATGTGTAGATTATTACTAGAAAATGTACTGTAGCTTTAAGATAAACTGTATTGTATTAATATTTGATAAATTAAATAACACAAACTTCTAAAATCTACATAAAGGATTGGATCTTCAACTAATAGCAATCCCTGTTAAACATTTGTAGAAAAATCTGGAGATGGTTTCGGCTTTCAGGATTAGGATTAATTTGCAATCATTTCACTAACTACAGATTATATGCGGGTCCTCGTCTACTTGGGGATTTCTTTTTTGAGGAACGCAGCTTCCTGTTGTTTGCTAAACGTAGCTTATTAACCGGATTATTTATTTCCCCTTTCGTTTTGTAGAGGTTATCAAGAATCAGTTTGTTTATATAGCGCTAATTTACAACAGATGTCGTCTCATGACACTTTACAACAAAATCAATTAAAATCATAGATATATATCTTAAATAGAGAAAAACAAGGATTTTTTAGAAGAAGAAACTCCCGACCACAGTCACTGTTGGCTAACACAGGAGCACCAGTTCACTTTCCCCTGTCACTGGTCGGCTGTACTCCAATATCATCTTGTTGGCACCATGGTAACAAAGTAACGATAAACTAATACGTCTCTTAAAAAAAAAAAAACCTAATTAAAAAATGTGTTTTCTTCAGGACAGCAGTTGCATTTTTTTTTTGTTATCAATTCTCGAATTTAAAAGAAAATATATTTGGGGGCTAAACATAAATAACAGTTCTTTTAAACATCATGAATCCCATCGTATTCTTGTCACAGTAGATAGTAGTTACACTCCTAACCCCAGCAAAGGTGTACGGAGAATCTGTGAAACAAAATCAGTATCACAATAAATTATCAATAAATCAAGCTGAACGGCTTCAATTCAACCACAAAATGAGAGTATTTTTATGAAGCTGATGGCTTGTTATGGAGGCTCATACCGAGTAAAGGATGATACGCATTAATATTTAAATATTAAACTTAAAGCTAAAGAGCGGCTAGATTAGCATAGAAGTCTGTTAGATTTGTGAATGCAACAATGTGTCGTTGGCTTGTTAGTGTGTCGTTCTTGTGTATATTCGGAAACAGCCGCATGTTTCTGTTTTATCCGTGAATAAAAGTGTTGCAGTCTCTCTTTCTACCAGCCGATGGTCAGTGCAGAGCGACCAGCCATCAGTTCTGCTTTGGTCTCCATACGTCTCAAAGTAAAACTGTATGAGGTTTAACATCTTTGTGGTTTTGTTTGAGGTTCTGACCCGACACGACCCGCCTGGTTTAAGCTCCCGCGTGTCGCCCTGTTCCTCCAGGTCACGCTCTGGTTCGCTTCAATAATCTCGGATCGGCTGTTTATGCCAAGGAGAAGCTGAACGGATTTGAATATCCGCCTGGCAACAGACTTCAAGTCGCTTTCTATGACGATGGAGAGAGGTGTGTAGCGACCTAGCAGCTGATGATCAACTCTGACCAAATCCGGGTGTCACCTTGGCTGTTTTAACCTTTTTCCTGGATGCTTACAAATCCAAAGTTGTTTTACAGCAAAACTCACTGGGATTTGTGGGTAAAATACCCAAATTAAATCAGTATTTCACTCCTTCAGGTTACAACTGGAAATATAAACATATAGATGGATGCATGTTTGCAGGACCTAAAAATGTATCATGATTAAAAATCTGAGGAGACGTACACGAGATGCTTAAACATGCCACATGCTAGCTATGCTAACACTACAACACAGTACTGAAAGCGTGACTTTTTTATTTTTAGAAAGTCATGTGTTAGAATGGCTCAATCAAAGTTTACTCTGAAATAAAGTTGGGAATCTTTGGCTTTACCACAGATCGCTGAAGCTGTTTTTGCAGATTTCCTTCTCCAGATTTATATAACTGGTAGAAATAAGTAAAGAAAAGCTTCCACTCGCACAAATATGAAGTGCTGATTCTACAAACCTTTGACTCAAGTTGGTTGAAGACAAATTTGTCACAATTCCTGGATCAATATTAGGAAAAAAAAATGTAAAACTTGTATTTAGTGTTATTTTAAGTTGTGTTGGTCTATTACATGAAATCCCTAAAGACCACATGTGCTGACAAAAACCACATTGGGATGCACAATATTAAATATTAGCATCATGTTATAACGACGTTCCCTCCAGACTAGCGGCAGCGGCATGTAACCGCAGTGTAGGGATGAAAAGGTTGGGGCTTCTTAAAGAGACAGAGCCCAATGTCTGAGGTGTCAGATACGGATATGATGCCAAGTTCTTAAAATTATAGCATTTTTTAACAACTGAACACTTCATAGTTTCTCAAGTGTGCAATAAAGTGGAATTCTGTGCCTGTGAAATACATTATAATCCCCCTTTAAGGTCAAAAGATCTGTCTGCTTTGGGTTCATAGCTCACAGTGGATCCCAGGTAATAAGTTTTTCCTGGTATGGAAAAGAAAAAATTCAGGTAATTTCATTTGAACAACAAAGATGTACAAGAAAAAGTTGCTCCTGACCGTTTACAGTTTTAAGTTTTGATGGATTGCGGCTGTATTCTATTTTGTTACTGACTTCAGCAGCGATGAGGACGGAGTCATGTTTCTGTTGGACCTGTTTGTGTGCAGCCCTGCAGGTCGGATGGCCTCTCACTTCATCTCGGCTCAGATCATGTCTGCAGTGTGGAGTGGAGCCCCCGGCAGTCTGATGAAACCCACAGTAAGTGGGACTAACGTTGCCTCTGTTACGATACTAGAAATACAAAAGAGAGGTTGTTTTCCGACATGTCCAGACGTGTGAAAACGTTGAAGCTCCTCTATTACACCATGTCTCTCTCTCTTTCTGCCAGGGCTACTCGCCCGTCCCGTCGGCGTCTCGGGTCCAGACGGACGTCAGCCTGCCCCCTCTGAAGAAGCTCGCTCCGCCCGACAGTAAAACCAAGGAGCGCCTGTTTGTCGTTTTCAACCCGTCGCCGCTGCCGCCCGACGTGCTGGAGGACGTGTTCTGGTAAACGCCATCATGGCCGTGCATTGGCTGCTCATGGTGAGGCTAGCACTGTTAACACCTGCCGACGTTTGTCTCTGCAGTCGCTTCGGGTCCCTCATCGAGGTCCATTTAGTTCCAGGAAGGAAGGTGGGATACATGAAGTACGCTGACAAACAGGCAAGTTTCCGAAAGGCCAATGACAGAATTAATGAAGGACAGAAAGACGAATGGACGGGCGTCTGAGAACGAGGCCGTTTGTGCGTCTCAGTGTGCAGACGAGGCCATGGCGGCGCTGCACGGTCGGGTCGTCAACGGGGTGAAGATGAAGGTGATGCTGGCTGACCCTCCCCGAGAGGAGTCCCACAAACGTCCCCGCACCTACTAGGAGGTGGACACGGCAGGTACGTGAGACGGAAACCGCGTCCGTGAACCAAACTACCGGGTTTAGAGTTGTTTTTAGGACGAGGCTGCGGTCGCACGGCAGGCAAACGCAAATATGTGAGGCAAACTGTTCTGGTTTCCCTCCTTCATCTTGGTCTGGTGACTATACGCTCAGCTCAGCGGCAAAATTAACAGCAATCAAGCGTCCAGACCTGCTGTGTGAACGTAGCCTAAAGTTACACTGCCTTGCAAAACTCTTCACACCCTTTGCACTTTTTCATTTTGTCACGCTTTGTTCAAAAATAGTATTTTTAAATACAGTTTATTTGCATCATTCATAGGTGGTTAGTTTTTCCTCCTTATTTCTTCGCTAACAAGCTTAAACTAATATCGGACGCAGAGGATGTGAAGTTTTACGTTACGCCACTTTAGCGGGATATCCTTAAATATCCGTTTGTGACAAACCCCTGCAACTTTTGTGTTTAGCCCAAATGTGTCGGTCTCGTCTGGCCCGGGCTCCCTTCACCCACATGTGCGATGGATTCCCTACTTTGGGGGTTCCTAGAGTTGGGGGTCACATAAATTAGTAGAATCATAAGGATGTGACCCCTGAGCCGAACAGCTAACCAGACGATGGTTTTCTTTCATAACTGGTTTCTCCTGGTGCAACTCTTCCATGAAGACCAGATTCATAAAACGGACAGCTCAAAGTTTTTCGGGGAAGAGACTCTTCCACCTGAGCTGAGGATATCTGGATATCTGTGTTCCTTGGTCTAGGACAGGATTCCTACAACACAAAAAAAGGGAGGATCCAAAACACACTTGAGTTCGAGGGCCAAAGTAAAACTTTAAAAGTTAAAACGTAACTTTTTTTAAAATCATTAATATGAATAAAAACACTTTTTATCATTTTTTTTGCTGGAATAACAACTTAAACCTTAAATAATTTATAATTTTATGCTCTCCATAAAAAATATATCCAACCTAAATTGTGAGTTGGAACCAGCATTCAAATGTATTTACTCTTATATCATATTACGTTAAAAATAATAATAAATAAAATAAAATAACAAAGAATAAACTTACTAAAATATCCTTCAAGATTTTGCTCTCAATAAAAAACATATCCTTTCAAAATTATACAAATCAAAACATGAACATGCTGTATAACAAAACCTGTAAATCTGAATAAAATTTCCGGCGTTAACAAATTAAATATTTCAGTTTTCTTTGGTCTGACGTCGTTTTATCAAAGATGGACACCTGCCATCTTATTTAATTTGGCTATATGTTCGTCTGTGTTTGTCATCACTGAGGAGAGCCGCTCACGCAGATACGAGCTAAATGAAGGAGACGCGACTGGCCCGCCAGCTGGGGTGGTGCATTGTGGGGTCTGTAGTTTTTTATATTACCTGAGCTCCGCATCGCCGGGTCATTAATAAAAATAATATAGAAATTGATCTGACACATATGCTCAAGGTGATTTTTATTTTGTATCAGCAAGGGGCAAAAGTCCCTTTTTCAAATGGGAAAATGTAGCAGACCCATGGACTCCTTCCATAATACACTAAAAATTATCATTAATTATGTCCTTTTGCTTCTATGGAACGTTGTTTTTGATCAATCAAACACAAAGGAAATGTAGAAAGGTTTGTGGGCGATGGAGACTTTTCCAAGGCACTGTATCCGTCGGCTAGTGAGAGAAGATCCACATTTCCGGCTATTGAAACTCGGAGAGATCGTTTGAATCATTTTGCCTCCTCAGCTCTTCTCGCTCTTTTTTTAAATGTTCAGAAACTTTTCGCCAGACTTCCTGTCAATAACACTGCAGCTTCTTGTTCCCCAGGACGACTGTTGTCATGACAAAACGACAGCTGACCTGACAGACCGACAGACACCAACGTCTCCTCCTGACCTCTGACCCGACCCTTTTGTCTGACTCGTGTTCAACCTGTAAGCTTGTTTCCGTGTGTTTCCCAGTATATGGACAGACTTTGAATGGTTCACGTGAGCTTAAAAAATCCAGCTTGACCTGAACAGTCGGGTCACACCTGAGCCTGTTTCTCTGTGCCCACAGTCTGAACTGTGAAATCCACACTGAGCTCAATTCAATGTGTTACTTGACTGATCCTCTTACTTCCCTTAATAAAAACTACATCAGTGTCACCTTTCTGCCAAACCTGTCATTTTTTCTTTTACACTGGTATGACTTTAAACATGTAGACGTTTCTGATATTGTCATTTAGTTAGTTTTCATGTGAATGTTAAAATTCACCCCATGTGGTTCGTATGAAATCAACAAGGCAACACAAAGAGTGAATAGATTCGGATTGCATGCATTGCTCTACCTTCTTCATCAAGAAGAAATCTGTTTATTTACATAGGGCCAATTTACACCAGATGTCGTCTCAAGGCACTTTACAAGAGGATTTTCTTAAAATCAAAGATGGATCATAAACAAATCAATTTGAAAAAGTTTCCAATCCAAGGAACCCCAGCAGATTCATGGAGTCATTCACTCCAGCATTCACTCCTCTGGAATTAGCAGACAGAAACAATGGCTTGTGTTGTCATTGACTTTACAGCAATGTAGCGACAGTGGAGAGGCAAAACTCCCCTTTAACAGGAAGAAACCTTCTTGGATGAGAACATGGGCTGAGATGCTTCCAGTGACGTTCTACAACTGCTGCTATAAACTCTTTTATTTCAGTATCCTGTGCTTCTACTTTAGCTTTCTGTCTTTTCAAACCCCCAGTCGGTCGTGGCAGATGGCTGCTTGTACTGAGCTTGGTTCTGCTTGAGGTTTCCTCCTATTAAAGGGGAGTTTTTCCTCTCCACTGTCGCTACATGCATGCTCAGTATGAGGGATTGCTGTAAAGTCAACGACAACACAAGCCATTGTTTCTGTCTGCTGATTCCAGAGGAGTGAATGCTGCAAGTCAATGACTCCATGAATCTGCTGGGTTTCCTTAGATTGGAAACTTTTCAAACTGATCTGTTTATGATGTATCTATGATTTTAATTGATTTTCTTGTAGAGTGACTTGAGACGACACCTGTTGTAAATTGGTGTATATGAATATCCTGATTCTCATTGATTCTCCAGGTTTTCAGAATCAGGCTTATTGTGGTGCAGAATCACGTAAAAGTCATCTGAAATGCGACACGGCGGCTTTGTAAACTGTGGGATATGTATCAGGATTAGGAGCACATAAGAAGGTGGCAGAAAAACGCAACATAAAAACATAATTAGGATGACCTTAAGAAATGATCCTAATTTCTCTGTGAAGCCCGAAGTTCAAAGGATCAACAGGGTTTGCTTGTCATATACTTCCATGGCTGCGTTCACAGAGCAAGCTAAAGCTACCCAGATCCAAGTGCTCAAGTTACATTTTATCTCACTTTTACGCCAAAATTCGGCGTTTCCTCTTTTCTCGGCTTCCTTCATTTAGTCATTTTTTTTTGATCTCGTGTCAAGTCGGTCGGTTGCCGTCGCTCAGAGACGCGGTCCTCTCAGCTCACAGGTCGCTTTACGGTCTTAAACTCTTCACACACTCGTCTGTTGACGATCGCATACCTGATGACCTCTACAGACCGTCCACATATTTATGTCTACAGAGTCGAGAAGCAGACGATGTTCTCCTGAAGGTGAGTCTCAAGAAGATTTACTTGGGAAATAAAACTGGATACAAATGTAATAGTCAAACACATCTAAAAGTTCTGTATGAAATCTACACATAAGATGTTATCTGGCTAAATATTGTTACCGTAAAATATAAAATAGGTTTCATAGCTAAGACTACGTAATGATATCCTCAAGGACTAATTGTAGCACCACGATGAAAGCCATTCAGTCTAGACAACATCTTCAACAGACCAGCAGAGCAGAAACCAGTTTCAGGTGCTCACTGTGTCAAATAATACCACAGACGTTGGAGAATGATGCAGAGTTTGTAGTTCCAACATGGCCGACCCCTTCTATCAACAGTAGTAAGCTGTGGTGGAAAAACAGGATGCAGGAAAAGCAACAGGGAAGCTACCTTTGTTTACTCGAATGCTTTTAACTCAGGTGTGACGTAACTCCCAGCTTAGAGTTCCCACGTTTGAGGTAAATTGAACACACCATACAGCTGTGGCCCTTCAGGTGATAGTACTGACTTACAAACACACACAAGTTTGCATTTCTACCCATTATTAGGACTTATTTATATCGACTTCCATTCCTGTAAATGCTTTTATGCCTGAATATTTACCATAACCCTACCCATTAGCAATATATTCATAACCCCATCCTTAACCAAAGTTACATTCACACTGTAACTCTAAAAACTGACCTTTAACCCCTAAAAGAGGGGGTCCAGCACATTAGGACAAGGCTTTGGACCCAATAAGGCCCATCAGTCTTCAGAAGGTTGATGGATATAAATAGAATACCTTAACCAGTACACAAACACACGTGTGCATGCATCTGTTCCAAATATTTGCTCATATAAACACAGGTTATTCCATAAATGTGTCCTGTTTGCTCAGACGCTGCATGAAGCCTGGATCTAATAAAGTCATTATTTATATATTTTTTGTGTGTGCCAATCCGGCCTGGGATACAAAGGCAGGCATCTTCATTCTAATTTGATGCTAGAGGGTTGGAGGGGTGGGTGGAAACAGAAAGATGGTTGATTATTGTGTTTGCTTAGCCAGCTGAGTGACAGACTTGGGCCACCTTGCGTTTCCCCACCATCTAATCTATGAACTTGGATGTTCAGCCACATATTCATATATTTAACACGTTTGTTGTGCCTTTAAACACATTTAACAGCAATTAATGCTTTTTTGTCACGCTTTCAAGATCGCTGGTGACCCTGCACCATTTTTATTATTGGTTGGCAGAAGGGATTTAGAGTGATGCAAGGATTTAACAGGAGGGCTATTATTAATGGCTGTGGGTGTAAATATGTTCCTAGTCGGTAAATCTGATGTTGACATCAGCATAGTGATGTTTTATCATAAAGCGTAACAATAATCACGTATTGGGACATTTTAATCATGAATCTCAGTGACCTTTATATTTGGCACAGAACCCTTTGGTTCAACTTACCAGGATTGTCACACTGCAGCTTTGCAACCACACCCGGTCAGGACCCACCTTCAGTCTTCCTACTTAAGGAGGAGGTTGTTGCCCCAAAATCTAAGCATCAGTCATCCTGTCCACTCTTCATCATGCATGATGCTTCCACCCCCATGCTTCGTGGTTGGTCTGGTTGATGGACACCAGAATTATGTTACACCAGAATTTGGTTTAATTTGAACTCAAGCCCCCCCCCCCGTTACTAAAATATAGGAGGTGCTGGACACTGCCTGGTGTCACCAGTCCCCGTCAGAGATCACCGGTTACCATGAGCTCTGATACCCCAAACAATACCAAAGGAAGTCCTGCAGTGTGAGCGAGAATGATGGGCATCTTGACATGGTTCTATAGTTCCACCGAGTTGTCTGCATGTTGTCCTCAAGTCCATCGCTGGGTTGGACAGGTCTACCATCTGGTTCCCTGGTGTTCTTCGACAGCTCCTTAGTCTTTCCAGCAGTGCAACGAACGAAACCAGGTGTGTTTTCCACAGGTAACGATTTCAAACAAGGGTTATTAATACATGTTAGTTCAGTAGAGGATATTTACCAACAGCTCTGTGAGACACAGCATCTTTTTTCCTGGTTGCTAGATGATTAATACTTATTTTATGCATCAATGTAATTTTCTAGCCAGTAGACCGTTGAGTTGTCCAGTCTTTGAAAATTACTAAGTACTTATGTTAGTGCTTGCAGAGGAACAGAAAGTAGGTATATTTGTATCTGGTAATTACCTCTGTTATAGAAATAAATCCTGTTTTTTGTTTTTAAACTGCCACATTGTGAGGAAAGGTTGTGGCCGTAATTCTTTTAGTGACTCGTTGGGTGTTTATTAGAATAGTTTAATAAGAAACAAAACAAGTATAATAATGTCTTGGGACCTCAGAAGTGGTTGTAAGAACCATCCACAACGATCTGGATGATTATGCAGTGGTGCGGGACTGCATCGCGTTCTTTAGACGGCCGAACTAACCCTACGAGTTTCAGGTGGAGTTGAGCTCGAGCCCATCGGCACCGTCTGACCTGAGAAGACATTTGGATCCCCTGATGGTCGAGGAATCTCAACTCGGTATCACCCTTGATTGAGTTTTTTTCATGGGTGTTAACTGGCAACACCAGATAAAGGGGACAGTCAGAAATACTGTTAGAATTAGAAAAATGAGCCCCAAGCTCAGATCAGCCAGTTAAACATTCAGCACACTAAATTCACGTTACTTGGTTTCATTTCTTGTGTCTTAGTTTGACATTTCTATGTAGTTCTTGAGAGGGTCTACACACATCATTTAAAGTGACATCTGGATTTTCTAAAGAAGAAAAAGACAACCACTGAATTTAGTCAGTTTATTTCGTAAGGAGGCATCTGAAGAGATTTATTTACAATATGGAGCTGGCAATAAGCACAAATCTGGTCTCAACAGATGAGAGCGATGTTCATGAAGATCTGGATTTGATTTAAGGAAACTGGTACATCACTAAAATGAGGATTCGGATCATTTTAATAAAATCAGGGATGTATTTATTTGCATCTTTATTTCTGGCATAAGAGGAAGTGGCGCAATCCCCAACGTCCATGTCAGACTTCTGGCTCATCCGTTTCTGTTCAAATAATTTATTGAACTGATGAAAATGAGAGGAATAAAAACCAGCAAGTTTATCAAGTACCTCAAAGTGCAACAAAAAACACTCTGAAGTCGGTCCTGGTGATCCCCCAGCAGTTTGAAAACAGGGCGCAGAGACAGAGAGTGATGTGATGAGATAATCAGGCTTTATTACTGGAGTCTCTGAAAGTTAAAATCATTCAAACGTCTGGTCTCTTTGATGTTTAGCTCCATGCATCCGTCCGTCCTTCCCTTTAGGTACTTTAGTCCATCCCCGCCTCTCCTCCTCTGTCTCTCAGTCTTCCAGCCCCAGCGTGTTGAGTTCTTCGTCCAGCTCCTCCAGATCGTCCCCCGTGAACAGATTCTCATCCACTGGCACGTCCTCTTCATCCTCGCCCCCTCCATCCTCCCCTCCCCCATCAAGCCCGTTCGCATCGGCGCCACCGCAGGCGACGTTCAGTTGCTCCTCTGGAAGAAGTAGAGAGGAAGAACGTTTGAGACGAGACACAAATCGAGACATTTCCCCTCCGTGGATCAAAGTCGTAAATTAAAATAACGTCTTTTAACTTATTTGGACGAGAAAGGGAAATTAAGCGCAGTAACTCATCCCATCCAGGTGTCTTTCTCACCGTTGTCTGCTGCCGCCGTCTCATTCTTGGCGCTGAACCGGTCCGTAGATGCTACTGTAATACCGGCGTGGTCGACTTCTTGTGGAACAAAACGGGATAGGTCTATGTCCTGGATATCTGGATATCTATCAGCCTGAGAGAAAACGAAACAGCTCAGTCAATACCAAGGAGGCCAAACACTTGTTTGATCGGGAAAAGTGTTTTTATCTTTTCTTAGAGCAGCACACCATCATATTTTAACTGGTTACTGTATCAACTCTAATAAAAACACTTCAATCCAATTTTTCCTAAAACATCAGTAATGTCTGAGAAGTTGATGCTCCTTCACGCTGAAGGAGATTGTGGATTGTTGGTTATACTACAAAGAGTGAACTTTGCATAGGTTTTGTTTTGGTTTGAGGATGATGAGCAGCGCCCTCTTCTGGAACCCTGTCATACTACAACACTTAAAAGAAGGTCCATCTATTCTACATACACGTGATCAGTTCATCGACTGGTGTGAATTTAAATGTAATAAACCATTAAATGTTTGAATCCCCATATATACACAAGACTGGACACAAATGTGCTGCAAGTTCAAAGTTTTACATCAATGGAGAGGATTGTCAAATTATTTAATGCACCATCGACTGTCCCAGAAGGTTGGATTTATCTGAAAGCGCCAAATAGGGTGCCGGAAAATACCCAGCGAAAGGGTGGTAACATTTAAATTTTGATGCAAGTATCGCTTTCAACCTTTAGTCAGCGCGTCCGCCATCTTGGATGTGTCAGATCTGCCCCGATAAAGCAATTGGACTGAAGTTGATCCAGCGTCTTACTAAAGGAGCTTTAAGTTAGTTACAACTGGCTTTGTTCTTAGACAGATTCTGGATTTCAGAACCAAGGAATGTTCATATTTTGTACTTTTTCACTCTGCTCATACTATGTTATAGATGACCTTAAATGCCCCAAGACTCCTAAGACCAACAACGGAACTAAACTGCATGTTTATTCGCAAATCTCTGCATATTTTCGCCCTTTAAAGCATTTTTACCGTTTCCCGCATTTTCATTGCAGAAACCAGGACGAAAAGCCGCAGAATTCATCACAAAATCAAGGATTTTTGCCCACGGAGACTGTCTAGTACGAAACAGGTCAAGACTAGGCTGGATTTTTCTAAAGGACTTTATGTTTGGTCAGTTGTTCCTCCAGTCCAACAACCTGCTTCTGCATATATTGTGACATAAACTTGAGATTCGGCTCTACTTGGCTTCAACTAACTGAGCCTCCCTTCATGTTAGGATCAGGTAATCAGATGCTTCTTAGGAGACGAAGCCTTTGGTCTCTTATAAAATCCATCTTTTCTCCCTGGCTTCAGACATCATGCGAGTTAAACACATTTGTTACAGTTTCATTGATTTGATCTATTTTTTTTGTTTAGTTTTTAATTACAGCACTTTAGTTCAGTGTACTTTGTTCTCATTTAGAAAACTGCTTTATAAATAAAGTTGTATTGGTTTCCACAGATAAGTACAACTAACATGTCAAAATAAGAATAGTCCCACACTGCCACCTGCTGACACAAAGCAGTACCTTCACTGCGGATCAGCAACCAGGGCGTTTAGTTTATAAATGTGTTGATTATTTAACCATAGAGTTTATTTTCTCATTTGTTTGTAGTAATTAATTAGTTAAACAATGCAGACTTGAGTTATCAGTCGGATAATTAACATCCGAGGAAGGTTTTGTTTCAGACAGACAGAATGAAAACTAAACTTATTTCTAGTTAATTTTTCACCTGTTCTTCGTCCTCTTCATTCGTTTCCTCCACATATCGAGTATCGTCGGCTTCGTCGTCATCGTCGTCGACCAGCTCCGGCCGGAACTCAAACACCTCTCGGCCGCTCACCTGAGGGAAACCATCCAGATTAAAGCCGAACGTTGTGTGTTGCCGTCGCTCTCGTCGCTAAGCTTTTACTCACAATGAGCGACTTTCCGGCCTTAAAGTCCGCCTTCTTTTTCTCCATCTCCTCTCTGGCTTTGTCCAACTGGAATAAAAGGAGAAATCAAAGGCTGAATAAATGTTTGTATGAAAAGGTTTATTTTATAGCAAGGTCAGTCTTAAAAATGAAAGGATTCCCAACCTTCTCCTGCCTTTTCCTCTTCTTCCAGGCCAGGAAGGTCTCCAGCGTGATCCGGGTTACGTTGATCCCCAGAGCTGCACGCTGCACACGGACACAGACGTGAGAAATGGGAAACTGAGAGCGCCTCTGGGACCTCTGGACATCCGACATTAACAGTACAGCCACATTTCCACATGTCTAAAACGTAAAAACTGATGCGGATGTTTACACGACAGATTTAACGCGACCTCGAACGTAGACGCCTCACTGCTGCGCAGATGTAATTGAAATAAGAAATGGACGCTGCCGCCTGGTTGCTCTGTTAACGTGGGCTCACTCAGTCCATCTTTGTTTGACGTGCCAAACAGCGAGCCACGGGTCTCACCTCGCTCTCTATCAGTTCCTCCAACGAGATCTCCTCCTCCTCCTTCTCCTCTTTCTTTTCTTTCTTTAGCACGAAACCCGGCGGAAGGGCGTGTCTGTACATACAGTCGCCGCCGCCGCCGGGACACATCCAGAACCAGCCGTACTTATTATTCTCTATCGCCTCAAGGAAGTACTTGCACACCTGCGGACATACAGGAGGAAGAAAAAAACAACAACGCAGCGTTTAGGGACAGATAACGAAGAAAAAGGAGGAGGTCTCTGATAAACACTCACTATTTGTGTTTTGGCTTTTTTCTTCTCTGCCTCTCCGTGCTTTTTGTTGACCACTTCCTCCAGCTTCTTCTCATCCCAGTTCTCCATAGTGTCTGCGCAAGACAGAGAATAACAGTTCCCGTTTCTAAGCCGGGGATGATTTTGAAACCGTGAAGCTCAGAAGCTCATCCCCCCCAACCTTTCTCCAGGTCTTCATCTCTCCCATCCACGTAGACGCTTCTCTTCTCACATTTCCTCTCCATGGACAGGTCATGGCTGAACTTACACTTGTCACCTTTAGTGCACTGGCCCTGCTTGAAGAATGCACACAGCACTGACTTTGGATCGACACCTGCACACAGCAGAGAAAAAAAGAAACCCGTCAGGTTGAGGTGGGACACCAGAAACGGTGGAACTGGCGGATTTTGTGTTTGTTACCTTTACTGACTTTCTGGGCGGCGACTACGGGCTTAAACAGCTCATTCAACTCATCTAGCTCCTTCTTCTTGTCAGCCTTCTTGGCAGTCTTATCATCTCCTTGAGCCACCTGAGCACAGAAATGAGCAGAATCTGATCCACATTAGCAGAGATTTGATCAACACCTCAGAGACACAGACCAGTTTACCACTAACCTGTCTGGCACCCTGCTGTCCATGTTTGACTTGTTGCGTAACGTTTTTGATGAACTTCTGCTGCTTGGCCCCTTTTTTGTTCTTCAAGCCAAAAGTCTTGTCCTGGAGAATAAATTGTTACATCGATAAAAATCTAAGATTTTTAACATTTTTATTTGAGTTCAACTGTAATTACTTGGGCTTTTTAAAGAAGCAGAGGAGTCCTGCACTCCTTGGGCTTCAGCTGCAGTTAAAGGTATTTTCTTCTGTGTTTCATTTATTTCTCTGTTGGGTTTCCATCAAAGTTTTTTTTTAACGTTCATTTTAAAGGATCGTATTAAAAAATGTTGGTAGAATCAGCAAAAAAAATAAATAAACTTTGCACTTCAGGTATTTTTTTTAACCATTTCTGTAAGACACGGCTTAAACAAGGAGATGAAAACATCAGCAGGATGAACTTACCCTACTACTTCCAGTGTGGTACAGGTACAGGTGTGGCTCATGTCGCTACTCTCACGGTTTTCTATTTTTTATTTATTAAGGCCATCCCTGAAAACTACTCCATTCGTCTCTCCTTACTTGCGTTGCTGGTACTCCACCTCAGGTTTGAGTTGCCCTTGATGGTCACTGGTGAGCTTCAGAGTCACTATTATTTTCTTAATCGCATGCGACGGACCCAAAATTGTAACTCTGATTTCTGAAGCAAATCACATGCAACACTAATTACTCCACAATCAAACAAACGCTCAGTGTTTGATGGTGCTGCCTTAGTGCAGAGTAGGCTGGGCGATGTGACTTAAGAAATATTTAATCTTTGATGTTTTCTTCCCAAACTTCATCTGGTTTTAAACCTATCTCCTTGCTTTCCTTTCTTAATTAAATCTAATCTTCAAAATAAGCTCAGAGAATTTGTCCTTTTGCTTATTGTTACAAATTTAAATGTGAAAAAACAAGGCAATAAATTAAGATTCTTGATACAGTTTTTCTTCATACAGTTTTTTTCGATTAGAGCGTCGATAAGTTCACAAATTATGAATAAAAAAGTTACTTCTTGCAGTTTAGTCATAGAAAAACCCATTTCTTTATTAGCAGGTCTCCTAAAGAACCCTTTTTAAGCTGCTATGTTTTTTCAAGAGCAGCATTTGGTGGTTTTTTTATATTATCATTACTTATATAGATAATTAATCAATAAAATCAACTGATTAATCAGCTGTAGCACAGAAGGTTTCAGTCAATAGTTCAGATCTGGATGAAGCAGTTGGACAATTTGGTACAATGTCTTAATTCAAGTTAAATCTGTGTGTCCTCTTTTAACTTCAGCTCTCTGCTTGATAAAATGTGCCGTTTGTCCACCTGTCCATGCTTTTATGACCACTACAGGTAGATAGGTAGTTGTTTTGAAGCCTCATTAGTAAACATTTCTCTTCTGCTGCTTCCAACCGAGAACAAACACTTTAGCTAAATTTCTGTATTTTAGCCAGATCTTGTGTCCATGTGTGACGTGAATCATTATTAAATGTTATAACTGAAGGCAAATGAAGATGTATACCTTGGTAATGGCTTTAGTTCTTTACATTAAAATCAAGACTGTCCATCTAATTTAACTGTATTGATACAAAACTTAACCCCAAAGCAGAACTTCCTCAAGATTTTCCAATCTTGTCTCCATCAAAGCATCTCGTTAGGACGACTTTATGTGCAATTCAACAAGATAATGGGCTTAAAGACAAGACTCACCATAATTAGAACAAATATTTTCAGAACACAATAGGAAAATTATAAATATACACAACAGTCAAACAAAACTACAAGTAACTTCTTAGAATCGTGTCCCAGTGCTGCTTTTTACTGCTTACCATTTAAAATACAATCTATTTTATGATTTTTACTACTTTTGCATTGCATTTGTAAAAAGAAGAAACTATCCTTATAATATTTGACAGATAAGACTTAATTGTACCTCATCTCTGTTTTAGACTCGTTTTATTACATAACCGAGATAATAAACACACTGATGTCGGTATAAACCAACTTAAGGTCAAATAACTTCAAAAGAAAATAACTCACACAATTCATAACTATCCACATTGTGTATTGTCGTTTGACCGAAATGCTAAAGCTAGCTTGGGCCTCACAGAAGCCTGACCGACTGAAAGCTACGTGTCAACCATGACACCATCTTATATCAGCGTCAGCAACAAAGATTAGCCTCTTTAACAACAAACACACAAAGACACCGACTCAGGATTAAAACTAACGAGCGGTAACTTGTTTTAGCTTCCGTTAGCCGACGAGCTAGCAGCAAACATGCTAACTGTTGCTATCTTTACCTCAATTATCTTTTCCTTTTTCTTCTCTTGGGTTTTTTTATTCCCCGTAGCAGGAGCGGGTTTCTTCGGCGGCATGTTGGCTCAGGAAGTGTTTTTGTAAAACAAAAATCCTTTATTATCAGCTTAAGTCGGTATTTCGGTTGAGAAGCACATTCACTGTTCAATGCTGGCAGCAACGGCGGCGCCTTCAAAGCCACGCGAGTTGTTGCGGTCCGATGACCTCATCAGCCGGCAGCAGATGCATGACGGGCAATGTAGTCAGCAGTGGTGACGCGGACATGGGAGGCCTCTGCTGAGCCTAGCACAATCAAACTCGATTCAGACTGATTAGTTTTTATTATTCTTATTATAACAATCATTCTAAAAACAACAAAACACACCAGCAGTTGTACTCCGTAATCATTTTAAGATTATGGCTTTGATTAGAGGTGCGTACTTCTAACTATCTATGATTAGTGACCCCAGACATCTTGTTTGTTCTTCTGTAATTTTCTGCTGAGCCATACATTTTAAAGGTTTACTGTTTAATTTAAAAACTGTGTCTTTTACTTCACATTTGTTACTTTATAATTAAGTTATATCATTTTTTTATTGTGGTCCTTGAAAAAAGAATTTGCGCATATTATTAATTTTTGTTATGTCTAATGTCATCATTTTCACAGTATTTGAGTAGTTTTGTTTTTTCTTTTACCAATAACTATTTACTATTAATTGAGTTTCTATGTGAGTGGCTACTTTTTACATTTAGTTTGGCAAAAATATCCTGAAGTGGTTCCACTCTTAGTTAAGTAAAAATCGTATTTTTAACACTTGGAAATAGAACGAAAAATGAGCACAAAACCTTTTTTATCTAATTTCTAGAGCAAATATCTTAATTAATCTTGAAATTAAATTTTTTTGCCAGGAAGTTATACTCTAATACCAATATTGTATTCCTGTATAGTTGTAGTTTCTGTATTTGCCATTTTTAGTCCCACTTTGCACACAAATTCAATTCATATCTCAGTAG
>JAVLVB010000103.1:1145147-1177751 GCA_032876305.1 Orestias chungarensis | reverse complement strand
TCTCACAGAAACCTGGCTGCAGCATGAGGATTATGTTAGTATCAACGAATCAACTCCCTCTAATTATTCCAACTTTCACATTCCTCGAAGTACCGGGAGAGGTGGAGGAGTAGGAAGTATTTTCCAATCAGGTTTATTAATTAATCCCAGGCCAACTAATAGTTATAGTTCTTTTGAACATTTAACCCTTAGACTTCCTTATCCAACCTCTAAAAGAATTAAACCACTTCTGTTTGTTATTTTGTATCGTCCGCCAGGTCCTTACTCTGAATTTATAGATCAGATCTCAGATTTTTTATCTGATATAGTGTTAAACACTGACAAAATCATTATAGTGGGAGATTTTAACATTCATGTTGACACCAAAAATGACAGTCTAAATGTAGCCTTTACTGCCATTTTAGACTCAATTGGCTTCACTCAAAAAATCCAAAGACCTACTCACTCTCTTGGTCATACTTTAGACCTTGTGCTGACTTATGACATTGTGTGTGAAAAAGTTACAGTACTGCCTCATAACCCTCTCCTTTCTGACCATTTTTTGATAACGTTTGGAAAAACCAGGAAATTGGAGAATAAATGGTGGTTTTCGCATTTAGAGGAGTCCTATTTATCCTGGAAAAACAGCTTGCTTCTGTATAAAAGGACCCTGCGCCACGCTAGATCTGCATATTTTACTTTGCTAATAGAGGAGAATAAGAACAATCCTAGGTTTCTTTTTAATACAGTTACTAAACGTACGAGAAATGAAAACTCTTTTATATCATCCATTCTTCCAACTCTTAGCTGTAATGACTTTATGGAATTCTTTAGTGATCAAATTGAATCTATTAAAACTAAAATTGATGGCATCCTACCAAACATGACTACTACCTCAGTAAACAAGGAGGTACTGAATGTGGCTATGGAGCCTGATCGCTGTTTGAAGTGTTTAGTTCCCGTTGAGGCTTCTGAGCTTTTAAAAATATTTTTCTTCATCTAAGCCTTCAACTTGTATGTTGTTTAAATAAGTATTTCCTATTATTATTACCCCCATTTTGGAAATGATTAATTTGTCATTAGTGAATGGTTATGTACCAGAGGCTCTTAAGGTAGCTGTAATAAAACCCCTACTTAAGAAACCTTCTATTGATCAAGAAGACCTAATAAATTACAGACCCAGATCTAATCTTCCTTTTTTATCTAAAATCCTTGAAAAAATTATTGCTAATTAACTGAGAGAGCATTTGATGAATAATGACCTATTTGAAGAATTTCAGTCAGGTTTCAGAGCTCATCATAGCACAGAGACAGCTCTCCTTAAAGTTACCAATAATATACTCATGGCCTCAGACAATGGGCTCGTGTCTATTCTAGTTTTGTTAGAAATCAGTGCCTTTTTTTGACACAGTCAAACACAATATCCTCATTGAGAGGCTCGAACACACTGTGGGGATCAAGGGAATAGCACATGGCTGGTTTAAATCATATTTGTCCGATAGATCCCAGTTTGTTCATTTAAATTACAAATCATCTCCGCATTGTAAGGTTACTTGTGGAGTACCACAGGGTTCTGTACTTGGCCCAATTCTATTTACTATATACATGCTCCCTATTGGTAAAATCATCAGACAGCATGGTGTTAATTTCCACTGTTATGCTGATGATACACAACTGTATCTATCTATACATCCTGATGAATCCAGTCAGTTATTTTGATTACAGGCAGGTCTAATTAACATAAAAATGTGGATGACTTTAAACTTTCTGCTCTTGAACTCTGAAAAGACAGAAGTTGTTATCTTTGGACCAGAACCTCTAAAAAAGAAATTGCTTAGTCAGCCGCTTGACCTGGATAGAATCAGGTTGGCATCTGGTGACAATGTATATCAGAGATCTGATTACTCCTTATGTCCCAAGCAGAGCACTTCTGCTGGAGGATTCTTCCTGTTAAAGGGGCAGTTATCAGGCTCCTCTCCTGTGGAACCAGCTTCCAGCGTTCTCCTTTGCTTTACCTTCTTCATGTCTCACTCTATAGGGTTAAGTTATTTACGTTTTTCTATAGTTATGCTGCTATAGGCTTAGACTGCTGGAGGACAAATCTGACCACTTCTCTCTCTGCTACTTTCTTCCTTTGTCCAATCTACTTAGTTACCGTTATTTCAACCTTGTTAACCTTTTGTTTTCTCTTAGTGTTCTTCTCTCCATAGTAACCACACCTGGCCTGGCGTTCTGTTAGCTGAGACAGCTTCTTGGATGAGAACATGGGCTGAGATGCTTCCAGTGACACTCTACGACTGGTGCTATAATCTCTATTATTTCAGTATCCTGTGCTTCTAATTTAGTTTTCTGTCTCTTCAAACCCCCAGTCGGTCGTGGCAGATGGCTGCTTGTACTGAGCCTGGTTCTGCTAGAGGTTTCTTCCTGTTAAAGGGGAGTTTTTCCTCTCCACTGTCGCTACATGCATGCTCAGTATGAGGGATTGCTGTAAAGTCAACGACAACACAAGCTATTGTTTTGGTCTTCTGATTCCAGAGGAGTGAATGCTGCAAGTCAATGACTCCATGAATCTGCTGGGGTTCCTTAGATTAGAAACCTTTTTTAAATTGATTTGTTTATGATGTATCTTTGATTTTAATTGATTTTCTTGTAAAGTGCCTTGAGACGACATCTGTTGTAAATTGGCGCTATATAAATAAACTGATGATTGATTGATTCTAATTAGGAGCTCATCATTAGCCAGCTGGCCAGATGATGCCACACATTTTTAAAGGAAAGAAAACCAGATCCTGTCTTGCTTTGGTAGAGACAGAACATTTCAGCAAATAAAGCCCGCGCAGAAAATATAATACCAGTTGAGCTTAAAGTCACATAGTTTGGATTTGTCATTTTAAGAGAGCAAAAGTTAAGATATTCTTTCAACTTTGCTATAATAGAACAGAAAAATCCAACCAGTGGCTACAGAGGGATTTATCGCTAACGATTTGAGTCCCAGTTAGGAAAACCTCAAGGGACGTCCCAACTGACACACACGGCTTTCTCCTTACGTCTAAAGGACAACATTATTAAAGATAATGATTACGTTTATGAGGGGAAAAATGTATGCGTTATATTAGAAATACTGGGATAAATTAAAACTAATCGGCTGGGTAAAATATTCTGGATTACTCCACATTCAAAAGACTTGGGCTACACCTTACTTTGATCCATCATAATAATTGTAATAACAACGTTTAGGAAATTATATCCTTTCTAATAAGTAAGACTTCTAAGCATGTACCCAGGTCTTTAAAGAGAGACAAGACAATGGGATGCTACTGGTGGCTCAGGGGTCAATAAGGAAGAGCAGCTACTGTGTTAAAGTGAGCTCTCTTGATATATAATTTTCCATGTTAGTCCTCATTAAGTCCTTAAGGTACTTTATGCCCAAAGCATATTAATGCTGAAGAAAAACATAGACAATTCTCTACCTACATACATCCAGCAGAGAAAATCTGCTGTCCACATGACTTAAGGAACAACAATAAGAGAATATGCAGTTTGCTCCAAGAACATGTTGTCTCTATAAAGTGATGGAATTTAATTTAAAACTCTGCTAAATTTCTCTTGGTGGTTGAACTTGAGTTTTGTTTTTTTATTATCAGGACCTTTACTTTTACTTCACTACTTTTAAAAGTTAAAACAGATATTTTTACTCCGTTACTTTGATATTTGCCACCTTGTTAATCATTGCAAATCAAAATAATCAAATAATTATCTGCAATGCGTGGGTCCGAGAGGACGAGAAGGACCACGTACGCGATAATTAACATTAATAGGGGGTTTAGGATTCTCCCAACATGCTCCAAACGTGAAGACAGTTTATTATTTTTTTTGTTCTATTGTATAACACATTTCATTCATCTAAAAGAGTAAAATAAAAAAGACAAGAGGAGCCTAACTTACATCAAATCAGTGTTAGACCCACAAAAAGACTCTCAAACAATAACTGTAATTGTTCTGTATAGATGATAAATTAAAAATGGTTTTCCTGTAAAATAGCCCATAACTGCTGCGGTACTTTCTCTGAGTATGATAATCTTTTCTTCTTCTTATTACTATGATCTTAATTGTTTGTTTTATTCAACACTAGATTTGGAGAGAGATATACTTTCAAAAGAATCTATACCTTTCAAACCCTGCAGAATACTGTGGGTCATAGACGTTTATATTGCATCGTTGCCATTTGACCAGTAGGGGTCAGTACATCACCATCTGCCAGGTGATTCTAGAGGAAACAATTAAGATTAAGACTAAGTCAAATGTTTTAAATGGAGAAGCCCAATTTCCTCCACCTGCTTTTATAACATACGGAAAAAAACAGCTTCGCGATGCATTAGTTATCTTATTTCTTTTTACTAATTATTATTAGACTCATGCTTTATACATGCGAATATGAGAGGAAATCCAACATGAGGATACAGATTTAAATACTGCTCATGCTGAAGCAGAAGATAATATCATAATGATCATAATAAAAAGTCCTGTGTTACTGTTATTTGTGAACATCGCAATTAGTCAGAGTAACACAAAACTTTTTTAAAAATTTGAATAGAAATGTGGACTTCAATAGAAAACGGGTGTCCCCATGTACTGTACAGCAGAGATGTCCGGGTTTGTGACATCTCCACCAGCTTTGGCTCTCCTCTCTCCCTCCAGATGTTAGCAGACGGATTTCTGGATGCGTTTCTTCTTCTAAACATTAGGAACCAGACAGTTGTTATCCATGTTCCAGATATGTCTTTGTGTGACTGAAGCTGAAAGTAAATCGGACGGAACTTCTCTTGTTCTAATTACTAAACGCAACAACACTGACACAGAAAAGTCAAAACGCTACGTACAGGACGACTGCTGTGTCTTTAGATGATGATAAGATAGCAGAAAGTCAAAAGTGAAGCTGACCAGATTTCCAGATCTTTGAAGGTTCATCAGTTTAAACAATTATACGTGAGTGTAAACATGATAGGAACGTTCAACTTTCATAGCGCCAAGGCGCCAGCTCACAAATGGATGGTCAGATGTGTTTTCCGTCATCACGGTTTTATTGTTTTTTGGGACGTGGTCCTGGTCCAGCCATCATCAAGTTGTTTTGTGGTAAATGTGAGATGGACTTTATTCAATTCTTCTTGTTCAGCAATAATTTTGGCCATGGAGTCGTTTGTGTTTTTCACATGATCGTTGAATCGTGAACTTTGACCTAAACTTCGCCAAGTACGCTGCGCTTTAGATGTTCTCCTTAACTTTTCTATATTCGTGGATAATTGCTGTCACTAACCTAAACGAGACTTTGTAGCCTTTACCAAACTGCTAGAGGACTTGTGTCTTTTTCAACTTTTAGATCGAGACAAAATTGGTTCCTGTGTTTCCGTTTCACAAAAAAATATGATCCGAAATTATTTGTTGTGTTAAAAAGAACTCTTTTATAATCTTAAACATTTAATGGGGAAAAAAACAAAACTATGTTTCAATGATCTGAGACATGTTATCAGCCGGAGAGATATTGAGGAAATGGAAGCAGGACAAGAATTGAAGCTACAACAACATGGCTGCAGTCCTTTGTGTTTCCACTCTAATAAGTAGAAACCTCCTTCTTCTTTTGCTTTTTTTTTTGCAACCAGAAGCTCATCATAGTGGCAGTGAGCACGCCAGCAGGGGTTTTACTGCTTCAGCAGCCGATTCAGCCGGATTTAATCACATTTCACTTGAAGTTACTGATGTAATTTGCTGTGACCCATATGAAACGTGTCGCCCCCGTGGAGTTCAGCGGTCAGTTCACCTGACCGTTTTTGCTTTCCTGTTTGTTATCAAACCACAGCCGAGTTGATCCAAAATGGGTCACGCACCCCTGCCTCCTTTAGGGCTCTCGTTTGCTCTCGTGTGCTTTAATGAGCTTTGATTCTGGAGGGTTAGGGACAACATTTACTCAGTTTGGGTGCACAAATAATGGTCGTGGCTAGAAGCGCTCCTTAATGAGTCCCATAGTGCGACTGTGAATTTACCCCTGTAATATCATCCTCGTGTTACCAAGCCGCGCGTGAGCATCCTCACTGCTTTGCTCTGATGCAACTTTCATTTGATGCGGAGGTATTTATTCATGACACGTTTATTATGCAAGGCGCCTTTTCGCTTTGCTGCTCGGGAAAGCTTGAGTGAGTGCGTATCGTAACCTGTATCGACAAGGTAACCACTAACTGCATGGCTGAGGGGCGTTTGACAACAACGGCGCGTGGTATCGCCTCAAGCGAACTTTATCTTCTGTCTTTGTCTTGCACCATCCTCGTCTATTCCTCAGAAGGTATTGTATCCGTGGGAGCGGACTAATAAATCACAGGAACGCTTTTTCCAATATCAACCTCTTCATATTCATGCAGGCATTGATCTTTTCTGCAGAGGTCACTGATGTCAGGCGCACACACACACACACACACACACACACACACACACACACACACACACACACACACACACACACACACACACACACACACACACACACACACACACACACACACACACACACACACACACACACTCTCATATGAGTGCACTTGAATCTAGAGACCTGCAGCCTGACAAACCTTCCCCGGCCTAATTGGCCAGGCAGAAACAGCAAATAGAAGCGGCTTCTTTCTGGGGTAATAACAACTCGCTGGTGCAGGTCCTTGCAAAAATTTCCATATCGCTTAAGCTTTTTCGCATATTCCGTACGTACATTCAAAAACTTTAATGAATTCACTGGGATCTAATGTGATTGACCAACACAGAAAAGCATCTAAAATCTGCAAAGGGTGGGATGTATTTGCCTTTACCCACCCACAGTCCCCCAGTACCGGTCACTGCCATATGACAGTGATCAAGAGCAGGGTTGTTAGGCTTTTAAACTGACACACAGCATCAATGCAGGCTGTGTGGTTGTTTTTTCAAAACATAGGTATAGGTATTTCGGCTATCAAGCTTAACAGCAATATTATATCGGCCTAAGTTTTTATATTGGTGCCTCCCTAATATATGTTTCATATTGGCTATTAGCCATAGCGTCAGTATTAATACCAGATATCAGTATTGGCTCAAGGTTTAATATTGGTGCCTCCCTATTGGCATGTTTTGGGTTGTGAAATTGTCCAGTCTAACGATTGTCATGTTTAACCGTCGTTCAGTCATCTCTGTCCAGCTTCACTTTACCTTTCCATCGGTTTTCATCATGAGGAGGGCTCGTTCTGTCAATAAGCTACAGTTTTTCCCTAGCCTTCCTTTAAACTGCTCCTTAACTGTCTTCCTGACCTGTACAGTAATAGTGCTTCTGTTTGTTCATTAATATTCAACAACAAACCTATGAGCTGGATTATTAATGAGATTAAGTTACTACACGCCGATTACCGTCTAAGTAACACTTTTTCAAGCCACTATTTTTGATCCGGATCAGCCTCAGTCTGTTTACAAGGTCGAACAGCATCCACCCTGACCTGGACTGCAGACGGGTGGGCAGGCCACCGGCTGTCAGCCGCTCTCCACC
The DNA here is from genome assembly GCA_032876305.1 of Orestias chungarensis. NCBI lineage: Eukaryota > Metazoa > Chordata > Actinopteri > Cyprinodontiformes > Cyprinodontidae > Orestias > Orestias chungarensis. The sequence goes on along the minus strand of JAVLVB010000103.1, from coordinate 1,170,220 downwards.
CACCACACACCAGCCCCCATCAAGGAGCTGCAACACACCGGGGCCGAAAAAAAGGCAGAGGAAAGATTGCCTCCAGCCAGGCACGCCCAGGTAACTACCTGGTGCAGAGCAGAATGAAACTACGGGGGAAAACACTTCACTCTAGATGAAAGGAGAGTCTACTGGACCACCCATCACTTTCCTAGCTTTTTTCTCTGCCCACCTCTGAGATCTCTTCCCCTCCTGGTCCTCCTTTTCTAAGTTGAAGTCATTTTTCTCCTCTGCAGCATGTTTCACATTCGCCTCGTCAATCCTACTCCTCAGCCACTAGTTCTTACATGTCCAGCAACCCTAACAGAGCAGGTGAGAGCTTGTTCTATCTAGCCGTGTGTTTTGTATTCAGGTAATGAGCAACATCAGCAGCGGGAGTGATAGTAAGGTTTTCTTTCTTTGGTCCGTGATTCGGAAGAATCATATCCTTTTACTGACAACAGAACTCGTCTGCTCCTCCGCTCTTGGTGGATTTCTTTCCTCGTCGTGTGACGGTTGACAGACTTTTCGCGAATTGAAGAGTCAAGAAAGGAGCACTTTGCTCGGTAATCCTGAGGGACTCGCACCAATAAACCAGAGATCTCTAGTCTTCTCTAAATGTGGGCGGATGTTCTCTGTGTGAGTTGTAATTCATTGAAACGCAGCAAATCAGACAAGAAGAAAGGAAGAAACGATCGAAATATTCATTTAATACATTTAAACTGTTTTTCCAAGGAGTTCTTGTAGCGCTAAGAAGTTTTTACTTTTTAAACACTCACAGAAAAGCATTGTTTGAAATAAACAGAACCTTTATTTTGAAATTTGGACTTTTGTTTGCTGCCATTTCCAATTAGCCCTAGATCCCGCTCCCTAGACAAAAACGACACGCCCCTGTTTGACATCCCCAGGTTCACTTTACCTGGGCATAATTTTTTAACATATATTATTGTACTCTATCTGTTCATTACTGCATTATATATAAAATTATTTAAATCATAGCGTTTCTTAATGACTCATAAAACAAAGGGTAGCCTGATTGTAAAGTGTGTCATTTATTATTAACCAATAAACATTTATGAATGTTTATTTGGTTTATTTTTGACATTTTAAATTGGGCATTTGATGGTTTATTGTTTGTGTCATGGAATTTAATGATAAATTACATGAAGATGAGATTAAAAATGTGTGTCATTTAAATTTTTTTTTTAATGAACTTATAGAAAACATAAAAATATTGCCTTAATATCACAATGTTTATTATACAGGCAAGTTTAAATTGTAGTAGCACTAAGAAAAGTTTTAGAGGCGACATAACATTTAAGAATGCAACCAATCAATCATCCTTCCTCCACAACCCGCAGTCCACTTAAATGTACAGTGCCCGCCCCCCCTTAACAAATAAAGGGAACACTCAAATAACACATCCTGGATCTGAATGAATGAAATATTCTCATTGAATACTTTGTTCTGTACAAAGTTGAATGTGTTGACAGGAAAATCAATCAAAAAACATAAATGGATTTCAAATTTATAGACCAATGGAGACTTGGATTTGGAGTAACCAACAAAATTAAAGTGGAAAAACACTACAGGCTGATCAAACTTTGATGTTATGTCCTTAAAACAAGTTAAAATGAGGCTCAGTATTGTGTATGACCTCCGTACAACATCTGGACAGGCTCCCGATGAGACGGCGGATGGTCTCCTGAGTTTTCTCCTCCCAGACATGGACTAAAGCATCCAGCAACTCCTGGACAATCTGTGGTGCAACATGACGTTGGGGATGGAGCGAGATAAGTCCCAGATGTTCTCAATCGGATTCAGGTCAGGGGAAGGCCAGTCTATGGCTTCAATGTTTTCATCTTGCAGGAACTGACACACTTCATCCACATGAGGTTTAGATCTGTCCTGCTTTAGGAGGAACCCAGGGTCAACTGCACCAGCATATGGTCTCACAAGCGGTCTGAGGATCTCATCTCAGTACCTAATGGCAGTCAGGCTACCTCTGGTGAGCACATGGAGGGCTGTGCGGCCCTCCAAACAATTGCTACCCCACACCATTACTGAGACACTCCCAAACCCGTCATGCTGAAGGATGTTGCAGGCAGCAGATCTTTATCCACAGCGTCTCCAGACTCTGTCCTGTCTGTCACGTGTGCTCAGTGTGAACCTGTTTTCACCTGTGAAGAGCACAGGGCCAATTTGTCAATCCTGGGGTTCTCTGGCAAATGCCAAGTGTCCTACACAATGTTGGGCTTTGAGCACAGCCCCCATTTGTGGACGCTGGGCCCTCATACCGTCCTCATGGAGACGGTTTCTAACCGTTTGTGCAGACACACGCACATTTGTGGCCTGCGGGAGGCCATGCAGCAGGGCTCTGGGAGTGCTCTTCCTGTTCCTCCTTGCACAAAGGCAGAGGTAGCGGTCCTGCTGCTGGGTTGTTTCCCTCCTACAACCTCATCCGCGTCTCATGGTAGTGCCTCCAGGCTCTGGACAGCAAACCTTCTTGCCACAGCTTGCATTGATGTGCCATCCTGGATGAACTGCACTACCTGAGACACTTGTGTGGGTTGTAGAGTCCGTCTCATGCTACCACGAGTGTGATATTTGAGTGTGTCCTGCTAATCGCCAAAGATTTCCACCTGTTGTCTTTGCCATTTCCACGTGACATTGATTGTCAATCAGTGTTGCTTCCTTAGAGGACAGTTTGATTTCAAAGAAGTTGGATTTACTTGGAGTTATATTGTGTTGCTTAAGTGAATATTTTTTAGCAGTGTATATTTAGAGTGTGTAGTAGTACAATTGTTTGCCAGACATGTATTACAACATCTTATGTGGTGAATAAAAACAGACTAAGTTGAATTTTGCTTCATATTTTAGTTTTTTGAGTCATTAAATGTAAAAAAAAAAAAAAAGAGACTACTTGCAGGATAATCTAGTTGTCCATATTAAGAAATTTACTGTAGTTTTCGAGCTAGAGCAAGACAATGAAACATAACTGCCTGAGCTGTGTCCTCAATCAAAACCTGCAAAAGGAAGCCAACATCAGTTTCTTAAAATTATTATTTATTTGTGTTTGTTTCAAAAACAAAAGCTGGATCTAGATTCAGAGATCTTTTGTCTGATCACCAATACGATGTTCACCCTTACTGCACATAACAGACAATAAACCAAAGCCAGCCGCTGGGTTCTTCCAGCAGACGCTTCACTTCCCATGCTCGAAACAAGCTATCTTGTGTATGTGCAGCACTGATCTGGGGAGGGCTCTAAACTGCGATGGTGGAAAAAGTCTATTTATTATTATTATTATTATTATTCATCACTAATGGAATATAAAACTAATATGTCATGTATTAACATTCACAATTTAGAAGTTATTTCACACTTTTCTTTGTTCTTTTAATTTCTACAAGCTGTCAACTGGTTAAACTCCTAGTATGTCTATCCAATAAAGATCCTTGATTTGAGTCCGACGTTTTTTGTCAGAGTAACAACCAAATATTTCCTGACTGCACCATTAGACACACATATTTATGAGGATCATCTGCATAGATCTTGCCTTGCCCATCATACTGAGCTACGTTTACCAAAAGTGCTTTGATTGAATTTTTGTCTTAAATGGGATCCACTGGATCCCCCATGTTCTAAATCATGCTTTTGTTTGAGGTGTTATGTTGACAGAACAACGGCGTGACCAAGAGATGACCACGGCCTTTTGGGAAATCGTTTCATCCTAAAGGTTTTGAAAACTTTGGGGAGATTTCTTTTTCTTATTTGCTAATATTTCTATCTCTATTTTAACACAGTCGTGATGAACCTGTTTTACTTTGTATTTCACTTTATTATTTTATTCTTCATTCAATTTGCAAACTTTGTTCATCTCAGGTAACAACTCGTGTAGAGCAGCGATACTCAGAGTGATAGCTGGAAAATTGAATGAATATGACAGAGTTTGAATGAGGTTGAGGTGAAATCGTACATTTGTGGCTTAGACCATAAACGAGAAGCTCTGTATAGATGCTGAAGGTGAAAGGTTTTGAATCATAGTCACTGTTAGTCTGTTTTGATACTATTCAACTTTATCGGTAAAATAATATAAAAAGAAACACAATAAACTACATGAAACATGAACATATATGTTTTAACTATAATAAAACAGACGTACAGTAGTACATAAAATAAAACATGTCAAAATAAATATGTAGTGAATCTGAAATCACAGGAGCCTTGAAATGGTCAGAATTTCAAGGCTCTACGAAGATCTTTATCCAATATCTACATCTGATGAAGATATTTTACTGAAATTGTTGCTCATAACTAATTTTTTCCAGTCACTGAAACAGTACAGTAATCGTTAAGAGTTGGTTGCAGCTTGGCAGAATCTGCATTAAAGAATAATCTTGTTTGGAACTGGCAACTAAAATGTAATTCTATCCTCCATACAACAAAATAAAGAGATTCCACTTCAAACAAGAAACGCAGATATTCATCATCACTTAGTTATTAGTGACACTAACATCATTTCAGATGCCTCTTTTAGTTTTCAGTGACTATCCAGTTACTGTTGAATCAGTTAACATATCAGCCTTATAGAAAATTAGCCATCTTGAATGAATGTCAGGATTTGGTAGAAAAGAAGTAAAAATGCTTCTTAAGTTAGGCTGAAAACGTAAGACTTGGACCCTTTTCAACAGGTTAATTCATTATGGTCAGATCCATGGAACTTCCACCAACATGTTTCTCAGATAGGTCAATATTTTCCACTCCAAAAGTGAATATTATCCGCCAAAATTGATTATTGACGGACGCTTACTTTGCCGTGAATCTCTTAGTCAAGCTGATCAAACAAATGGTAAAAAAAAGTCCACCTTGAAGAGTTTTGTGAAAAGGGCTTTAGAGAGCTAATACTAAATATTTCTACAAAAGCCTTGGAAACATATCATTTAATAAAATATGATAAAATACTGAGAATACCTGAAGCATAAAATCTAGGCTTGTGTTTAAATGATCAAAATAAAATTGCCTTGCCCTGTTGCTTTTATTACTTTGCCTTGATACCTTCTGTAAATACACTGAAGGCCCTGATGTTTCACCGCTGTGCACATCTAACCATTTAGATGTATTTATTTCCAGTAACTCACAAATAAACTCCGTAGGAGGGTTTTAAATTCAGTTCTTGGACTGTTTTTGCAGCCTTACTTAAAACTAATATTTTCTCTTCAACCTGTCCAATTAGAACAAACCCGACTGAGGAGAAAACAACAGCAAACAAAAGGGTCAACCGGTGGAGAACAGGAAGCCTTTCCCGTCTTCAGAGCAGTTAGCTTCTTAACATAATTGTTTAATTTCACCAATCAGTGTCCATTTATCACCTTAAGTAAAATCAGGAGTCCTGCAGGGCCAGGTAAGTACACGGCGCTGCGAAACTTAAACCAACATAATGTAACTTTTTACTTCAAAACCACAAACCTTTAACAAAGCTTTTAAGTGAAACTTTAAGTGAAAAACCAACACAAAGGCGCACATACAGTAGTTGTGGAATGGAATCGTGGTTCTTTTTTAGCTACATCTACAAATCGGAAAAAACTGCATGCATTTCTATTCAGCCCCTTTTACTCTGAACCCCCTTAATAAAAATACATTTAACCTAAGTAGCTTCTGCACATGTATAATAAATTTTTTTTGTTGTAAAAATTCAGGTATTCTGTAAAAATCTCAGACGGGATCAGGAATATCAAGAAAAAAAAGAGAGAAGAGAAAGTTGTGCAGAAGTTTAGAAATGAGATAAAATTCTAAAAAATATCCAAACCTGTCAACATCTGAGCAAGTAAATAAGCACAATTTATTGATATAGTACCTTTTACAGACACTGCGGGCCACAAAGTTCTTCACAAAAGTGCAAACGAGCAAACGAGTAAGCAATAAATGTGTACAGATATAAACAACAATTAGGAAAAAGATAAAATTTACAGGGTGGTCGTAAAAGACAGCCGACGCACTGCAGTGGTTAAAAAGCTTGGTCTTAAGTTTGCTCTTAACATCTTCCAGAGAATCAAGTGATGAGAAAATGAACTGTTACAATGGTGTAAAAGAACAACTGCTGTCTATGTACTTCACAAATCTGCCATTTCTGGAAAAGAGTCCCTAGGAAAGCGATTAGGAGTCTTGTTAGTGGTTTTTCCATAAGCTATGTAGAAATAATGATCTACAAGAGGGTACTCTGGTCAGATGAGACCCAAACTTAACTGTCTAGGAGTTGGTTTTAATGATAACATAATATAATCCGAACAGAGAAGACAGAAAAAAGAATTCAAAGGCAATCATAGCACAACGTCACGTTTGCCTTGAATGGCAACATGCAATCATTTTGGAAGAGATTCCAACTTTGCTTAATCAAGAAACACAGTGTAGGGTTAATATATCACGGCTGGCTTTGCAGCTACACGCCCATGCGCATAGTACCGTTCTAAATGTAGCATTTTGATGTCATTCACGATCAGCGCCATAACGACAAAGGCTCTGAACATTAGATGTATGTATTTTGCCTCAAGTACAGCTAAAAACATGACAGTTTGTGCTTGTTACGAAAGCTGAAAGCCGTGTGAATACTTATGCAAGAAACCGCCTCGTCCATTTGGGTGTGTAAGCGAGTAGCAATAAGCGCTGCTTATTTATCCGGCTGCTTACTGCAGAGGTACGTTTTGATGCTCTACATATTGGTCTTGTGATTTATTATTCACTCAGCAATGAATATTAAAATGAAGGCTCCTGCCTGACACCAGATCTCTCGTTTTATTTCATTTTAATTTTTTTACCAGACTCCGACTCTCTTCTCTTTACATAACATCATTTATTTCTAATTTAAATTAGTAAAGAAATGATTTCATGCCAAAAACGCATTCAAAATTAAACTGCATTTCTTTTCCTTTCCCTTTTTTTATTTTTGCTTGTCTCCTTGTTTATTTTAGTCCATCTTCGATAAATAGCCAAAGTAATTTTTTTCTCTTTAAAAAGTTAATGTTTTGTTTGATTAAAACCTTATTTTGGATTATAGCAACTCTGTTCCCAGGTTATAAAGCAGCTGGAGATGATTAAAGTCTTTCTTGTTAATCAAAAATGTATGCCTTCATTTCTATATTAAACACGGAGAACTTGGCAAAAGAAATATTTATGTGTACTCTAATGGGTTTTTATGAAAACCAGATGGTAATTGCAGCAGTGAAACTCGTAGCTGTCAGACTCGTGGAGAACGGAGAAATGGAGGGATATTGTATAAAATTTAGGAGCTTTAATAAACTCTGTCCGTGGAATATTAACAGATTAAATTTAGATACTAAAGACAAATTGTGTCTAAAAATTAAACCTGTAAATCTCCCAGCTGAGGCTTTTCTCAGTGCCATGCTGTAGCGTGAATGCCATTTAGTCTACTTGGTCACACTTGAATGTTTCAAATACAAAACATTTGTAATACAAATTTCATTTACTATTGGAACACAAACATTTTCTAATCTGTCAATTAATTGTGATAACAACACAATATTGTTTGGTTCAATTTCATAAGGTATTTCCAGACCTGCTCACTGGCTGGCTTTTAGAATCAGGAAGTCGCTCGAATAGAAGCTGCTTAACGTGAAAGAAGACAAAGAAAATCTCAAAAAGCATGATATCTTGGCCAGTTTAGAAGAACTTTAACAACATCTGTCAACTAATAATAAAAAGAAGAAGAAATGGGATACAAACCTACGGGTTTGAAACAGAACTGAAAGCACAATAAGACCCTCTATGTACAAATTGAGAGGAAACAGAGCCAGTCTGATGATTGTGCTCGCTAAAATTATAAAGAAAATATTTCTCAAAACCAAATAAAATATAACTACATCAATAATATAAAAACATTTATATGAAAAAAATATAAATACATGTTACAGATTTAGTGGCTCATCATTTTGTTTTCAGCCACACACCGTCCACCGCTTCGTGTCACAACAAGGCCAAGTTTTCGCAGCCCTACCACATCCAAAAATTCAATCCACAGCCAGGCTCACAAGTATTATTCCTCCAAAACCTTTAGCCTCGTCAAATCGGACAAACGAAATGAAGAAATTCTGTAGCGATTCCAACACTAAAGAAGACGCCTCTGTCGTTTTAGTGAAGATAGAAACCATCACTTTCTGTTTTTAAGCAGCCATGTTACAGGCACTGTCTCAAAACAGCATTGATGGTATGTATTTGTGTAGGTTACTGTTGCATTCATTAAAAGTAAAAATATCTGTTAGCAGTGAGCAGAACGGATAGTTACGAGTCGCTATTATCCAAAACTGTGTGTGTGTACATTTCTATGACGTGTTTATGAAGTTATTCTTCAGATTCTGCTCACAGTCCTGTGGTGCGAAGACACATTTTTTCTCCATGTGTGAATTTTTACTTATCCTTCCTCTCTGGCATGATCGTTGTGTTATGAGCCATGCTAATTTTTGCCAAAACACCACGACTTACAGTAAACTGAAGCAGCAGGTTTTTCTCAGGAGCATAGCGTGGTGTTTCCTGTGGACCTTGAAGACTGTCTGCAAAAATTAATGTTCCATAACCGCGTGAAAACATGTCCACACTTCAGGTTGATTTTGAGGGCTTTGTTAAATCTTTCATTAACAGAATCAACACTTGAAAACTACGTCTTTTGTCATTTCTTCAACTATCGTGATGAGAAATCTAGAAAACGAACTAATCTTTTTTCCTCTGCATCGTCCAATTAGATGCACAAACCGCTGAATAATAAAGGCAGTGATCCTTATCTGCAGTCCAGTCACGTTTCGTGTGAATGGAGATCAGCTCCACTCAAACTACTTTGATTAGAGTTGAAATGAACTCTTGCGTTAATGATCTGAGCGTTTCAGTTAAGATCTGCAATCAGCTAAATGGCTCAATTTGGAGCGACTGAAACAAAGCAAATAATTAATTTTGGAAAATTTCAAAAAAGATTAGCTTTGAGAGTGACAGAGAGGTAAATGATTCATCTGAGCAGAGGCAGAATGAATGAAGCAAGTGATTCATTCAGAGGAGTCGCTTCTAAATGACTCCGAGCCCGTTTTCATCCACCAGTTAAAAATAGGCTCTCTGTGGTTGAAGAAAGATTGCAGACAAGTACGCAAATGCAGAGACACGTACTGTCACCACGCACACGTGCAAACTCATAAACATAAACACAAAAATCTGAACTCACAAAGAAACTATTTTATGTGGGTTTTCTAATAAAAAAAAAAGACAATGTCAAACTTTCTGTTGGCACCGGTCTTTTGGTTTTTGGTTCTCACTTGCTGACACACAAATACAAAAAAGCAAGCAAACACACAGACACAGACACACACACACACACACACACACACACACACACACACACACACACACACACACACACGCACACACACCCTCGCTCCGGCTCATGAATTAAAGAGCAGAGCTGGTCCAGGGGGAAGAAATTATTCAGGCAGATCTGCTCTCTGACAGAGGAGTGGGAGGGAGGGAAGAGGAATGGAAAGAAGAAAAGAGAGGGATGGGAAGAGAAAGAAAGGAGGGCGAAAAAGAGGACGTAGAAAACAAGGGGGTGAGAAGAAAAGAGGCTGTTAATAAGAAATGCGGTAGTTTGACATGGAGAGGTGATCAAACCTCTGATGGTGCCCTCTTTCTTTCTTTGTGTGTTTGTGTGTGTATGCTGCAGTGAATTTCATGTCTTCCTTAGCCAATCCCCCCCAAACACCCCTTATCTTAGCATGTGAGCATGAAAATGATCATAGCCTGCGTGTGTGATGAACATCGGAGTTTGTGTATCACCTTTCACTCTTCTTGTTTGCAGGTGTGTGACTTCTGCAGATGACACGCTTCTTTTCGTCACATGTGACAGAGAAACAGTCGACCGAGACGTTTTCCATCCAAACTCCCTGATGGGCTGGAACTCAAAGGCAGTCTGATAAACCCTCAGTGCACCTCGTGCAGCTTATATAAAGGGTAACCGTGGGCTTTGATTCTGCTCTCTGTTTACCGTATTGGTTTGCAGATAATAGCGTGCAAGACGTGAAGAGATGGAGCAAAGCTGGGACAATTAAATTGACAAAAATCATGCAAGGGGTCCATTTCTTTTACAGAGATAACTTCACAAGTGAGAGGAAATTAAAATAAGATTAGAGCAGCTGAGAAAGGCGGGTGTTGAAAGGCCTCTGAGGCAGTCTTTTAGTCTTTCAACCTGACAATCAGGAAAGCAAACGGTTGAAAGGGAACCTTCTGGTTGCAAAGTAATTTACCGAGAAGGTGTGGCTGACCATCCTCAGAGTCATTCTGTTGGAAAATTGGAGTCTGTTTCCATGTTTCCTCAACTGCCTGTGAATGTCTCCAGACATCTACAGTTATGTGAAAAAATATCACAGCCTATGAGGCTTTCAAAGCTCTGCAAGAAAGTTTCTGCAAACATGTTTATGAAACAATGCTAGTTTAGCATGGAATAAGCTAGAACATGTATTACATACTGGCATAATCTATCATTTTAAAGATTTGCCCTGTTTAAACACTTAGTTTGATTCTATAAAGTTACAGACATAATGGTAAGATCGGAAAGAAGAGGTAAGCAGCCTATCAGTGTGGTTGGGAATTTGAAGAAATCTAAATATCCAAAGATTTTGAAATTACGCATTTTCCTTTACAGAAACAAATAAAAACCATTCAAACCAATTCCACCTGTTTCTAACAAAAAAGTTTCACAACATAAACTGTGGATAAACAGGATACATTGGTATTTATGTGGGTATTTATTTCAGTTATGTTAGTAAGGGTAAACACTGTAAAAACAAACTGTTGTAGCCAAAAGCCCTTAAAAAGTCTCACAGCTGAAAACACATTAAACTTTCCTCAAACGGACTGGCAAGACAGTCTGGACTAGGGGTCTACACAAAAAGAAAGGAGTACAATGTTCTAACTTCATCCCTGCTTAAGATACTCATTTTATTTGCTATCTTGCTTCATCATTTCTTTAATAAAGTACAGAGGACTTTGTAGTTTTGTACTTTATTGGAAACTGTTTCCTCTTTCAAGCAGTAAAATAATTCTTAAGCACAAACAAAACAAAACAGCCAACAGACCTTTAAGAAGACATTATGCTGTATGTTTCCTATACTCTGCTAGTACTCCATTTGTTTTTCCTTGTATTAGTTTAGACTGGTAATATTCGTACAGGTAATTAACCACTAGAAAGACTACATTTTTTTCCTTTGACACTTACCTGAGGTCTAACATGTAGACAACCAAACCAACACTTTCTGTCTTCTTGTACAAAACACTTCTAGGCAGTTGTAAAGGAAATGAAATATCAGGCCGGTTTAGTTGTATTTTTTCAATCAGTGCACATTGACTGACTTTAAAAAATAACTTGGACATTTTCAACACATCATGGTAAAGTTTGTCAAAACAGAACAGATTTCCAGACCTAACCGAATGACGTCTGGAAATTATATATATATTTTTTTTGTACAAAACACACCTTGTCAGCCATGGTTAAACATACAAGATGGTCCAAAAGACAAAGTGAAAACTTGACATAGCCAGGTACGTTTGACCATCTTGCACAACCTAAAGCCCATTTGTTCCATTGGATGAGAAAGCGCTTTGGATCATATTGGAGGCTGGTCCGCAGAGGCATGTGGAAAACATCTTCATTGGGATCTCCTTTTCAAACTCACGACAGTAGGCACACACAGCACTGTCCAGATTAAATTATAGTGACTAATGTTTGGAGCTATGTTACAAATCTAACAACAAGAGAAGACAGAGCTGTTGTTTAATTATTTTTTTGTCTACCTCTTGACTTGTCTTATTCCATATCCATAATAACCTGTTAAGGCATTATTCTGTAAATATGCCAGTTTTATTAGATGACAGAAAAGAACAACAAGACTGAAATTTACATGCAGTCTACTTTTCATGAATGTGGTTGTCCAGTCTTCTTCAACTACATTCTCAATGTGTTTGTCTGTAGTTCCTGTCACACTTAGAAGCTGTGTATCTATTTCTAATATGTCCCCCTGTCATACAATTGAGGAATATAGGCTACAATAAATACATTCTATGTTGCGCAGGAACTCAAATACAGTGGGCTTCACGGGGATCTTGCGGGAACTAAATGCAGTTTTACATAACTGGGATCAATTTGGAATGTATGTGTGATTGGACTGAAATAACTATTTTTGTAAAGTGGCTTGAAAGGACATGCCTTGAATTGGTGTTATACCAGTAAATGTTGTTTTTTAATTAAATTTTTTAGTTCCACTTCTGTTGCAAACTTTTAAGTGACTCATAGTTTTATACAACTCTAAAGATGGAAGCTAAGATGGATGTAGATATTCTGCCCTTTCTTGTCACTTGTGGGCTTATTTTGCAGAATTTAGGGAAGTTCAAGTTCAGAAATCGAACACCATATGAGACCCCTTTAAATATTGTGAAGCTTTAAATGCCAACTTTATTTCCTATACTTGATCTATAGCATGCTAAGAGGTTTATAACTAACTCCAAGTGGACTGGGAGCAGTTAGTATTAATTAATGACCAACCAGAACAATAATACGGATATCTCCATACTTTATGTTCAAGCTGACTCACTTTACAAATACACACACACTTCTGTTCAAGTAATGATCAATTCTGACCGATGCAGGCTGAGTGATCACTAAAGTATTTCATATATTTACATGGAGGCCAAGGGCAAAGACAGATTGGGATGATTTATTCATGCTGCACAGCATTCCAATTATTGCAGAAGTAAAATATGATCATAAAAAGGCTCTTAACAGAGTGGACTGCCAGGGATTTGCTTTTACACAGAATCTGATTGGGCTGCTGATGCATTTATTTATCGGCCGGATTATAATTTTGTTGGTGGTAAAGGGATCTCAAACCTAAATAAAACTGTTTTATATTATTTAACTATTTCAACCACTATAATATATAATTTATAACTTGGCATATACACTTTTTTTCAGATTTTATTGTGAATGGAGACCAACCCCCTGAGGATAGTGAGTTGGCTGCATGTATAACTAATAAAACCCCACTTACATTCAAAAGTACTTTTCATTTAAAATATGTGTTCCCCCAGTGTGTACTGTTGACCTCTTGGCCATGTCACCCTTGTAAAAAGACCTTGGGCCCAATGTTTTTTTACATTATAAAGCCCCAATACTCAAATAGTGGACCGCTGGTCTTTTGTGGCCCTTTGGATATATATTAATGGCCCACGAGCTGTTTTGAAAAGTTTTTTTTATTAATTGAAAAAATAATAAAAATAATGTAATCGCGTGCTCTTATTTTGAAATCGGGCACCGCGATCTCAATACGAAGCTGGGGGTTGCCTCCATGGCAAAGATAAACAGATAGCAGACCTCCCAAACTCGAGACAGTCACTCTAAGCAGCAGCCACACGTTTACCGACTGGAGCAGTCATGGCATGCTTGAAATTTGCTTCAAAAAGAAAACTGGACAGCGAAAACTGCCAGTTCCAACCAGAGTGGATAGAAAGCGTACATCCTAACAATGTTCAGCTCCACATACAGATGTGAATTTGCGTTCTCAAATATGAACATAATTAAAAATCAGTACCGGAGTCGCCTAACCAACAAGCACCAGTGTGTCTCCCTGGCAATCACACCATTTCAGCCCAGGTTTGAAACACTGGCCAAAGAAACAAGAGGCCATTTCTTCCATTAAAGGGGACATGTGAGAAATGTGAAGTAGTTTTTGAGATCCATGGTTTGTTAAACAAAGCACAAGAAATGGGCTGCCTGAAGGCTATTGTCTTCTTGGATCTTGAACAGCGTTGTGTTTGGTTTTCTTTAGTTATTTATTTCAATATATGCCCAAATTAAAATTATATTTTATATTTTTTTTATAAAATATGTTATAAATGTTAGACATATGTTATATTGTTATGAGACGTTCCCATTAAATGGCCCCTTGAGTCACTGAAAAAAAAGTGGCCCCTCATCATTTCTATTTGAGTACCCCTGTTATAGAGCATTTAGGCCAAATATGTAAATATGTGCACGTAGAGTATTTGTAAATATGTACAAAAAAAGTCATGGTTTTGGATTGTTGGATTAAAGCCAGAGTACCTGGGAGAACATGCTTTAGAGCAACAGTGTTTCTGTACTGCCCATATAAAAAAAAATCCCTTCTCACCTTCCGCGGGTGGTAGACCACCCAAATGTCCGGTTGGTTTGCCATAACCATTTTGTCAAGACGTCCCAAAGGATCTTGCCATGGTTATACTCCACCACCATTAGGTGTATTTCCTAGTTTGATATCGGGTTTTCCAGTCCATATTCTCCACAGATGTTTCTGTACACTAGGCCCGCCACTTGGTTATGCGATTTCATGAATGCTTTCCCTGCCAGCATCTTGCACCTTTTTGTTATATGCTGCAATGTCTTAGGGGCCTCCTTGCACAGTCTGCACCTCAGGTCTTGTCTGATGTGGTAGATCTGAGCATCAATTGCTTTGGTGTTTAGGGTTCCTGTGCGGCCAGGATGACTAGCTTTGTGCTGCCCTTGAGTCCAGCTCTTTCCAGCCATTGATAGGATTTCCTGATGTGAGCCACTTCAGCCATTTGTTGGTGGCACATCATCTGTTGGGACTTTGTACTTGATGTATTTATGGATCTAGGATTTTTCATCCTGGACAGTGGCTCATACTCATTAGTCCTCTGCTTTCTTCCCTGCATAAAGTCTGAGGGTGCTGGATTTGGGGTGGAACCCTCAGTGCATGGCTAGTAGCTTCTTTGAATTGTCTTGTACACGAAAATGTGCTATACAAATAAACTTGCCTTGCCTTGCCTTGCCTTGCCTTGCCTTGCCTTCTTAGTCCTAGCATCCATGGTGTTTATCACCTCCTTTGGCCAAATTATTATTCCCATGGAGTATCTGATTACTGGTAAGGCGTAGCTGTTTACCACAAATACAGTATCTTGTTCTTGCCATTGAGCTGACCTCTCAGGACTTGCCTCACTCATTGTAGGTTTTTGACTGTGGCTCTTTTCCTTGTGGCCTCATCGATGCTGCCATTTGCTTGTGGTATTCCCAGGCACTTGTATCTGTCCTCAATGTCTGCTATGGTTCCTTCTGGGAGTCATACCCCTTCAGTGTTGATGACCCTCCCTCTCTTTGTAACCATCCAATCACACTTCTCTAGTCTGAATGACATCCCAATGTTAGTGCGTTAGATCCTAGTGGTGTTGCACTAAGTCAATGTCTTGCTCACTCTAGGCACACAGCTTGATGTTATCCATTCAGAAGAGGTAACTGATGGTGGTGAATTTCTTTTGCCAGTAAGGGTGGATCATGTTACATCCTGCTGCTGTTGAGTTTTTCATACCTGAGAGTCTTTCTTGGGCATCTGCCACTGTGATAGTTACTGGAGCCTGCTCAGGGAGCCTGCTGTGGTCTTGTTGTAGAGAGATCAGCCACTGTGCATTTCTGTTGTGGGACTCCTTCCTTTCCCAAATGCCTTTCCAGTACTGTTTAGTTTCCAGCCTTGGTGGTTCTGCTCTGCTGTTATTACTCTACCAGTGAGAGTAGCTGGTTAGCTGGTTGGGGGGAGAAGAGCTTAATTCTCTCTTGTGTATCTCTTTAGGCGGCTGGTCAAGACTTGGAGCCTTTGTTTGGCAGTCTTAATTGCCTCAGGTATGAGCATCTGGCTGTACCTCTTGGGTACTGGTCTTTGCCTCGATTTTAGCTTCTAACCGTCTCTTCTAAGGTGGGTATTGCATCTCATCTCAAGGATCACTGATGTCGAGGTGTCTATCAGATCATTGGTTTGAGTGATGGTTTTGGTAGGGATCGTTCTTAGTGCTGCATTTGCATTTTAAATGAGAATTCCTGGTGGTATTTCACTCAGTCATTGTAACTGGTGGCTGGGCTGCCTGGTTGTTATTCGGGCAACGATTTTGTCTCTCAGGTTAGTTGCTGCCTTGTTCAGCTGTGATGGTTCTAACTAATTGGGACTACATACCCAATCTTTGCATGGGGAGTTGACTCTCTTCTGACCATGTGTACTGGCTGTAGCATTTGTAGTGTACCTCATCAATCTCAAGTTGTGAAAGCAGTTACCGTATGTGGATGTTGGAACACTGAGCTACTAGTTGTTTAGTAGTAAGGGTTGAATAGGGATTTCGAAGCAACCATTCCTCCCACATCCTTAGCATATAACCCCTCTTCCTAGGATTTCTTGACTTCCTTATAATATGGATGGTGCAAAAGGAAAATGCAGTCTGTAATGGAGGTATTTATGGTTTTAAGTTTATTTTTGGGAATATGATCTGAAAGGAGCTACTGCTTTGTTATCAGTTCGGTTTGTGGTGACCTCTCCTGTTTACCCCCTTCCATGCCCCTCTTCTGTCAGAGATAGGCACCAGACTGGGATGTCTGTGACACAGTGGGTAGAGTAGTCATCTTAAAATCCGGTAGATTGCAGGTTCAATTCCAGCTGCCCACTGTCACATGGCAATGTGCCCTTGGGCAAGGCACTTAGCCCTTAGTTGCCTACCGATACCTGTATCAGTGGTGAATGTGGGTACAGTGTAAAGCGCTTTGAATGGTCAGTTTGATTAGAAAAGCACTATATAAGTGAAGTCCATTTACCAGACCTTTCCATGACCTTTTGATGAAAATTTGGTATGGACAGATGGACAGAATGATCGATGAATAAATGGTAAACCAAATTATGTAAGCCAGATAGTAACAATATTCAAAGCCCATAAATGATTTCTTAGAAAACTTTATTTCTAATTCATCCATTCTGTCAAGAAAGAGAGCTGCTATTAGAAGGAAACGTTGTCCCAGGTCTGGTTCTTGTCTGCGTCTTTTTCTCTCTTCTCCCTTTCCTGTAGACCAAACTTTCAAATGGAACTGTCAACACCACTGTTTCCAGAAGAAACCTTTATAAAAAGATGCCAGAGAATAAACCAGACCTGGCAGCCCTCTACATGAATAAAAATGGTTACCTTAAACTTTGACAAGAACTTTAAGGGTAAAATAATTAGGTTACAGGTCTTCATCTTTACTGAAGCACATAAAGTTAGTGATGTACCTGAACATAAAGGTAGCCCTTGCTTCAAGTGATAATCCCTTCAGTGTTTATCTCTAAAAACTATTTTTCCCATTAACATAACATGTTTGGGTTTAGTAAAACCATCAACTGAAGCTGTCTTAGTTTTAAGGGAAAGATATGAGACCTAAATTCTGTATTCGCACAAACATACCGAGCTAACAACAAACGCTTTCAAATAATGTGTACTGTGATAAGGAAAGTTTAAAAGTCAAATGTCTCTGAAAGTGTGAAATGAAAATGCAGCTCTCAAAACATTAATAAAGATAAAAAGAAACAACATTCGTACACAGGATGAATGCTGAGATATTCCAGTCTCTGAGTGCCTCGCTGAGACAGCTGTGTTTGTCATGGTTAATCAGATGTGAATTATCAAGAAAGGAATGAAGTTTGGCACTGATATTTCAGAACATTAGTAGTGAAGAGCAGAGGAAATTTGAGTCAGTCAAGATCCAAATACTGTACTTGAAGATAAATGACCATATAAAGTAACCCAAGTAACAGGTCCACGCCGGAAAAACCAAGACATCCTTTCAACAGAGATGTTTTCTGGCTTGTATGTGGAATCCCGCAGAGTTATTACTTCGAAATGGACTGAATTGGATTTGACTCCCAGTCAGAAGTGCCTGGAATAAACCTCCACAGGATGGCGTCTATTAGTCTTTCAAAAAATAAAAAGGTGGTCTTTTTTTTAACTCCAAAAAAGTAAAAAACATTCATTTCTTTAAAAAAAGTAAAATATAAAAATCTCTTGGAAAAAGTATTCCTCTACTTATTAACTTGTGGTAAAAAAAACAGATTAACATTGGTCTGTAACTAGTTCATAGTCACCCATCTTTCCGTTGTCTGTCTTCTGTTTTATCTTCAATTAAATATAGTTTAGAGGAAATTATTGTAACCTTTCCCCCTGTTTACCCCACCTCTCTCTGCTGGGCATGTTTAGGTGTGTGGGGCTCCAGCTACATCATCAGTACCAATCAGAAACAAGCATCATCTTCAGTTCAGCAGGCACTGCTTGTACCAACCTCAGCTGTCATAGATGTTGTCACATCCTCAGATGTTCTACTAACACCCACAGTAATAAAGGAATACATATTAATCTGTTTCCTCTACTCTGTGGTTATTTATTTTTTAAGACCACAACAGCTTAGAAGAAATGTGACTTCTTATCATAGTCCTATCTGACACCTTAAAATTGGCCTCTATCTGCTTACGAAGCTCCTACCTTTTTTGAACATTCCCATTTCACAACATATTATCACACCAAATGCATTGTATTTTGATGTTCAAAGGAGCATCGTTATATATTGTTTTTGAAAAATGGCAACCTGTCTACGCCTATCTACCAAAAGCTCTAAGGCTACACTATGAAATATTAGAAATTGAGATTCACTGCAACAGGTTGAGAAAAGAGAGTTATGGTCATGTTACTGTAATATGAGTTGAGTACAAGTGAATATTTTTCTTCATATCTGTATAACAAAGCACTTCAGGGGGTAAAAAAAAAAAAGACTACATTCATAGTCTCCTCTTCTGGACCACAATACTATGCTCACGCCATGGCAACAACAGAGATGTATGCAGGTAGTGCTGAAACCTTACTGTATATTTCATGTTTTTCTTTGCAGAACCCACCGTTGAAGATGATTACAATAACATGAAAAGTGAAAGCAAAAAAAGTGTTAGGACTGTAAGGGGGGAAATTATTTTGGGTTTAGTTATCCCTGATCAAGGTGAGCCTTAAGGTGGAATTAGAAAGAGAGAAAGATTTCACATGTTCTGGTTCCACCTTGTTTAAATCCTTACATATTTATGGTTTGGGATTTCAAACAACCTAATTCATACACAAACAAAATATGATTAAATGCATAGTTTAAAAAAAAGCAATACCAAAAAACTGACCTTATTGTTTTGAACCACAGTAGAAGAACAAGTTTTTTGTCTGATAAATTGGATGTATTGTTACATTGTTTCAATTACCTATGTCTATAACCAAAATAGTGATTAAAAAAATGAAATATTGAAGTTTGGTTTCAGCTTTTATTTATATATTGTTTGAGAATTCAAAACAAAATGAAAGATGGACTTTTATGATGTACTTTGTATTTAATTTCTCCAATGATTATCAAATCTTGAAACATACACAAATCTTGGTGAAAAAATAAATACTATAAAATGCTTTAGTTTGAACACCAATATATGTTTTACAAACTTAAATACAACAACTCAAAGAAAATGTTTTCATTTTGACTTTTAAGGTTAAATGCATAAAAAAAACACTCTGACAAAGTATGATTAAATTGATCTTTCCTCATAAAGTAGGAAAGTGAACTGGAAGGGAAACAATATTTTGCATATCAATGCAACTGTTTTTAAACAAAAAAATGTAAGAATCAGTTTACTTATATAGCACCAATTTCCAACAGATGTTGTCTTTAGGCACTTTAAGAGAAAATCAATTAAAATCAAAGATACATCACAAACAAATCAGTTTGAAGACGTTTCCAATCTAAGGAGCCCCAGCAGATTGCATCGAGTCATTGACTTGCAGCATTCACTCCTCTGGAATCAGCAGACAGAAACAATGGCTTGTGTTGTCGTTGACTTTACAGCAATCCCTCATACTGAGCATGCATGTAGAGACAGTGGAGAGGAAAAACTCCCCTTTAACAGGAAGAAACCTCCAGCAGAACCTGGCTCAGTACAAGCAGCCATCTGCCACGACCGACTGGAGGTTTGAAGAGACAGAAAACAAAAGAGTTTATAGCAGCAGTTGTAGAGCGTCACTGGCAGCATCTCAGCCCATGCTCTCCTCCAAGAAGCTGTCTCAGCTAACAGAACGCCAGACCAGGTGTGGTTACTATGGAGAGAAGAACACTAACAGAAAACAAAAGGTTAACAAGGTTGAAATAACGGTAACTAAGTAAATTGGACAAAGGGAGAAAGTAGCAGAGAGAGAAGTGGTCAGATTGTCCTCCAGCAGTCTACGCCTATAGCAGCATAACTATAGAATAACTTAAATAACTTAACCCTATAGAGTGAGACATGAAGAAGGTAGAGCAAAGGAGAACCGTCTGTCAAGACTGAGTTCCTCCCCCAACCAGATTATCTGTATCAAGCAGGAAGGTTTTAGGTCTAGATTTGAAACTAGACAGGGTGTCTGCCTTAAGGAGTCCACAGGAGAGGAGCCTGACGACTAAAATATCTGTAAATAGGAGAATTTGTATTAGTTAAAGAACAACCTAATGTTTTGCACGAGGGATACAGTAAACAGGCAGTAGGAATGACAGACAATAATCAAAGTTTCCTGATTCTCTCTCTGTGTGTCTAACTTGGTTTCTGCTTCATAATCTGTGTGCTCCAATTTTTATTAATCAATGCCAACTTTAAATAGCCTTTATTCTGCAGTTTTCTAGAAATTCATGTAAGATTAGTGGATCATAAAAAGGTAATGTTTAATTCTAGAAAAATCTGGAAGCTGAAAGAACATGAGTTTGTCTTATGAGAGTCAAAGATACCTGACATCTTGGAACTAAGTAAAAATCAAACACCACTTTTAATTTTTTTTAGTAAAAAGAAAAGACCAAAACACTTTTCATCCAGTCTTTATTTTTGGTCTTCTAATTGTTTTTTTTTATAGTTTTGAATCCCCCAACTGAAGGCAGTTACATTTGAAATTATAGATATATCCAGCCAGCCCCTTTACTTACATATGAGGAACCTATGCAGAGAGTTGAGTTATTGAAAATTTAACCACTGAACTTCACAGATAACACCTGCGAACCATTGACTCTGGAATCTGAACTTCTTTTACATTCAGTCACCAGCTGTGCTTGTGACAGCAGCTGATCCCTCACTGCAAGAGGGTAAGCAGTCGTAATAGCGCATGAATCCATTTCTATCTGTTTCACTCTGTTCTGAGTGTTCCTTCCAGCAGAGACTCAAGGTTGGCGCGCAATGGCTTTTTCAGCAGCTTTCGATATCAATAAGAGCCGAGAAGGAAACATTCCCCTTGAAAGGTACGACCCTGGGCACAGAGAGAAGTAATACTACATGGGATGTTTGCGGTATGTCCTAGAAGTGTTGTTTTTCTCCACTTTCAAAATGAATGTGAATGACTGTGGCCCTCAGAGCAAGTATTGCAGCCGCTTATTCTCCCAGCAACACGCCGGAAAACATTAAACCGTCCAAACAAATGAAGGCAGAGCACTCGGTGCATTACATTATTTTTAATCTGCACTTACTCGTTTTTTCCCTCCTGAAAAAAAGAATTAACTAAATAAATACATCCCCCCCCAAAAAAACCCACAAACCGTTTGTTTTGGATTGCACTTTCAAAACCTCCCTTGATGGCTGCAATCATTCTGCCCTTGAGTGAAGTGTTTCACCCACAGCAGCTCCATCAACCAGTGGGTCTGTACTGGGCATCTTTCAGAGCTGTAAATCCGGAGGTGATCTGCAGGATCGATGCCTGGAACAATCACTGCTTTTTTTTTTTTTTTTTTTTTTTTTTAATGGTTGCTACCGGCTAAGTGGAGCCTGCCAAATCCATTTTCGGTTAACCTATTGCGGTCGAGTCACACTAGATGCCAGGAAACTCCTCATTTTGCCCTGTTTAAAACGCCAGAACAAAAGTGGGCAGGGAAACAAAGAACATAGAGGTACACATTTTTGTTTGAATAGCTTCACACGGACATAACAAAGCCCTTCAAGTTGGAAATGGCTGCATATGCATTACAACTTAACATGGGGATCATATTGAGGAGAGGCTTCTGCTTCAGAAACGCTTCATCGTATTATTTGCTGCGGCTGAAGAGATGCATCTGTGTGAAACCCGTAGAACCTTCTATATTTTATGGGAAAAAAAGCTTCAGGGGAAAGATAATCGAGACGCTTGAGATTTTTCTAATAAGGAAGGATTGAAATGTTTTCTAAATTGATAAGAAAATAGGATATGACAGGATTTGTTTGATTCAGCGTTTCAATTTTTTCTTTAAGCTATTATTCTGTCTGCTTGGGGACATACTAGTGCATAGCACATTCTCAGTGTTTTGTTTTATGTTATCTCCTGATGTTTCGAATTTCTTTGTTTACTTTTTTTTCATATTGAATCTCAATTGCTTTTTGTCTGTAGGGCAGCTGTTGCTGAAATGTCAATGCTAGAAGAGGCCATTCCTAATCTAAAAGAAAAAACCTCTCCCCGAGGTTCTCATGTTCTCTCCATTTATCTGCTGCACCCACGACTGAAAGCTAAGTTAAAGAGGAGCCAACTCAATTGCCTGTTACAAATATCAATATCACGATGATTAATCTATCACTCTTTGTTTGCTTCTTACACCACACTATGTTTCACCTATGGGATTTTATCTAATTATTAAAGCCTATATTCTTAAGGTTGTCTTCTACTTTTCAATCATTAATGCCCCGAATACATTCCACACTAACTTATACAGCTATGTTTCAAACATGTGTGGCACAAAATGTCGTCAGCAGCATTGCCAAGCAAATGAGGGCAGATAAGGTATGATGTCTGTACATGCAGTTATAGCGTTAGCAACTCTGAAGGGCTCATTTTCACCACGACGAACGGCAACTGTGGCTCGGAAAGACAAAAAAGCTCTGTGTTTCCTCTTGTTGGTTTAGAATTAAAGGAGGCATGTATTCACGCCAGGTGTGAACAGAGTTACTTTAGAAGAGATACTCAGTTTTGAAGAAGTTGTAAATGGACTAAACTCATGTAGTGCTTTCTTAGTCTGTCTGACCACTGAAAGCACATTGCACTGGAGCCACATTCAATCATTTGCACTGACAAATTTACACACTGATTTGCAGCCTCTAGTAGACTTGTGGCTAAGTGCCTTGCCCAGGGGCACATTGATGTGTGACAGGGGGCGGCTGGAACCAAACTACTCTACCCACATAGTCAAAGCCAATGACAACACAGTCTATTTTATTTTCTGCTAAAGTTGGAGCAGCTGTTTAAGGTTTCCTAAGAGCAAAGTTTTTACCTTTGAGAGTAATAGAAATTTCCATACCCAGCTTAATGTAATGCTGATAAGGGACAGAAACATGAGTACTATATGCATGCATACATCGTACAGTTTTGTTGTACTTCGATAATTTGTTAGTGTGTAAATGACGTTATACAAAAATGATGTTGACCTCATGAATGTACATATTGGCATTGTTTTAAACCTTTTACTGTAGTATGAGACTGTTGTGTCAACCACCTTAATACTATATGTGAACTGGTGAAATGGTATTAAATTACATTTGGTAGCTATATAACCTCGGTTATTGTTCATTGTTAAAAATGGTACTTTAATTTCCAAAGGGGTTTAACTTTAAATTACTTAAATGATTTTGATTTAAGAAGCAATACTTGTTCTCTAAGAAAACTTTTGTTTAATTATATTTATTTTAAAGTAATATACCCTTTTGTTTGTTCATTTTTAGAGGTCATCAACCAATTACATTTTATCCTGCAAAACAAGGAACTAAAAAAGGAAGAAAGAATGAGAGTTGAGTTGGCCTCAAAAAAACAACAACTACAAAACGTGACTTTTTTAATTTTAAATGTGTTTAATCCCTGTACTGTAACCTTAAATTTTAGGACTTTGCACCAGGGATTTTCATTTAAAATAAATAATTTTCCTCTATTCTACAGTCATGGGGAGTTTCTAGACGGGGTAAACAGGGGAAAGGGCCCCCCTGTTTAATTTATCTTAATGATATTACTCAGAAACTGTAACTAATTCGTCTCTTGGATCGGTTTCATTTTCCACCTTCAAAGTTTTACATTAACAGTGAATAATAAATGAAGGTATTTAGATAATATTACAGTTTTCATCTGTCTGATCACAGTTCTAGCAGGAACAAAGGCCAAACGCTGGTTAGCTGCTGAACTTCTTCAAGAACTGACTAAGTTATATACCTTTTATTTTTCTGTCATTTATGAACATTTAGTAGATGTTTATCCCCTAATGTACGATTTGTATACTGCTTACGTGTCTGGAAGCAGTGTACAAATTTACTGTTAAAGTGGAAACATATTTCAATGTTTGGTTGCACATACATGCATGCTACTTCTAAAATATGTCAACTATTTTGAAATAGTTTATCTTGTCTGACAAAATGTGGCGAGGCATCAAGGAAGGGCATAACAGGCAACAAGAAGCCTTAAGGTCTCTTTCATTTTGTGAAAGTGGTTAAGATAACAAGGGTTTAAAACATGGCGCCTACCAAACTGCAACATTTATCCTTCATGTCATTCCTTATCTTTAATGTCTTTTCTAACTGATCCCAATGAAAGTTTTCTAAATCAGTATGCGGCCCCTCTCCCAAATGTTACTGCCTACTACTGATCAGCTAGCTGAAGAAAGATTACTGTGCTTTTCCTTGCTTAAAAGACAAATTTGCTGTTAGTTAATACTTTTTGTACCAAATAATAATTTTAAAAATGGCCGGAAAACTACAGAAGGTCTCAGATCTCATAATAAAACCAATTACTAAAAGATATTCATCAAAGAGATTAGTTAAAATTAAAAAATTAGAATCCTCCCCCTCTTGAATTAAAGTAAAGAGCCCAATTTGACAGAGCAGCGGTTGAAGTGTTCAAATATATTTCATGTGTTAATGTCTGACCCTGACTCGGTGATCAGGCAAAGACAAAGTTTACTGCCAATAAATCTCTTAATGAGCTATTAATTTTTTTTCCTCTCTGGGAACCTAAAATGTAATTACCATGTCTGACTGTTACTGCTATCATACATTATAAAAAATAAAATAAAAACTCAGTTCCCTTTGTGAACTAGAGAGACATTTAGGCTTTCCCTGTGTTTATATATATATATATATATATATATATATATATATATATATATATATATATATATATATATATATATATATATATATATATATATATAT
>JAVLVB010000103.1:1101911-1145047 GCA_032876305.1 Orestias chungarensis | reverse complement strand
TATATATATATATATATATATATATATATATATATATATATATATATATATATATATATATATATATATATATATATATATATATATATATATATATATATATGTATATTCGAGATCCCAGTAATCAGGCTGGACTTCAGAATCATACAACCCACACAAAAAGCTTCACAAAGACTACTTCACTGCATAACAGAGTGGTGGGGACTGATATAGGTGTACTTTTGGAGTAAAATGTTAACCGCAGGAGTGGAGAACATCTAGTAGTTGGCATCCTCATCAACTGGTTTCCCTGTCCAGGAAGGCGTCACAGCTAACCGTACTTCAGACCAGGCATAGCTGCTATGGAGAGAAAACAAGACATTTAAAGCTGAAACCGCAAGTAATGCAAGTTGGATAGCTGAAGAAGAAAGTGTTCAAAAGAGGAACAGCGGTTGAATTTTCCTCTAGTAGAGTAAGCCTGTGGCAGCATAACGATAGAAATAGCTCAGGGTAATCTAATTCCTTAGAACGAGGCATGAGAGAAGTAGAGCCAAGTAAAATCAATTCTTCTGATTAATCAGCCCAGTGCAGAACTCCTCTGCAGATTTAGATGTCTCTAACAAATACGTTTGGAATGGAAAACACAGGATTTATGTTACTTTTGGTTTTGGCCACCCTGAGTAATTTTTTGTCATGTGTTTGTTTTATTTTTTTAATGAATGTGGTGCACCACTGAGACGATATATTATGCTGTGCCATGTCTGTTAGCTGTAATTTCATTCTCACCTACAGTTTGATTTGCCGCTCTGAACCCAGCCAGCTGAGTCGCTCACTGATACTTGCATGACATGCAAGTAACGATGATACGCATTGAGTTGGATCTTATTTTGCTCATACTACAGCTGTCCTGCTTGGTTGCAGACCTAATCTTAGGTCAAAAATCAAGCAAATGAACCCTGGGTTGATTCAACATCAGCTTGGTTTGTCTACCAGTTTGAAGAACCATACTGGGTCAGGTTACCATCAAAACAATTATTTTAAACATTAAGAATAAGACATTTGGAGAGTTTAGATTAAGATAAAGATTTAAAAAGAAAACCACAACAGTCAAGTAATGCCTAATAATGGTTTCTAGTCTTATTAAATGTTTATGGGGTTTTTTCTTACAAATTTCTGCACATGTTCACTGAAATGGTTGGAAGTAACACATGATCCAATGTCAGCGACTTTCTGACATGAGGATGCTGGAATCAATTGCCAGGCTACTTTTCCCACTGAGCCTCAGTACGAACAGCCTCATTATGTATCGTGAACCAAAGTTATTAAAACAATCAACGGGGTGTCATATAGAACCATTTTTTCTCTGAATAACATTTAAGGACTTTTTGTTTATGAGGCTATTGTTTCGAAGAATGATGAAACTCCATTCTCTTACCTAAACAACAGGGTTAGAGTTTTTAAAAGTGTGATGGGTTAACACTACCCAGCTTTTATCATTACAGCTCAAAAAACAGAATCTGTGTCATACTGTCTTTTCTTGTGTGTGTGAGCAACCAAATGTAATGATTGTTTGTCTTAAAAGGGACAGATTTCATTCTTCAAGAGTTTATGGTTGCAGTATCAGTAATGATGTTTTCACATGGATACTCATGTTATGGTTGAACCACTCAAATGAAAAACATGAAAATATTCAAGATGCTGAACCTTTACGTTGTTACAGGAGGTTTGCTTTGACAGATAAATACAGCAAATATCATTGTATAAGGACACTTTATTGTAGTCGTTCAACATTGTTTGGATGACAAAACAACAAGTCCACCTTCTACTTGTAGTATCGTTATGTTTTTCTTATGTTTTGGAAGATGCATCTGAATCAGTCCAGGTTGGCAGAAGAGAAAGGCAATAAGGCAGAACAAATCCAAACTCCATGAGACTGTAATCAAGTTTTAGTTGCTTGAATCAGGGGTCAAAGGCACTTCTGTGGCAGATGACACATCTGCAGATTGGTGAAAGCTAACAGATGTCTTGCCTGTTTTAGCTGACTGCCAGTTTAGATATGTCTTGTGATCTAAGTGGAGTTACCTTTGGTTGAACCTGCCAGCTGTATAGTACACCAGATATAGGTGATTAGGTCACAAAAGCTCAGAAAATAGATAAAAAAATAAATGCCTGGGAAGGAGAAGGAAAGTTCAAACTATCTTCTCCATCAATCATCATGGTGGACAATCATATCAAATTCCCAACTTCTCTATGTCCAGTTTTCTAATTATTCGTCCAGACAGAGTTTCAAAGAAGAGGAGCAGCAAAAGCAAATGTGGTGGATAAGCATCCAATTGTGCCATCCATCACATGCTACGGTGGATTAGACTGCCACACAGCAACAAGTCAGAAGCTTCTCCATTTAAGTTGCAAAACTGACTGCTGTGATGGATCCTTGGTGGCCACAGCCTCAAAATTGACCACAAGTCTTCGAAGCCACTCAGATGAAATGACCTACTACATCATTTAGCTCCTTTTGGAATAAAAAAACAAAAAACCCTTTTTGAGCTGAATGAAACTTAATAATTTCAAAGCTCTATGGGAAATAGAAAACAGTAACATTATATCTTTCGAAGCTGCTGAAGGACTGATAGACTGATGCAAAATCTAAAAGTTAACCCCATTCCAATGGGAGCGTGCTAACAAGTCATTTAAGATCTGGCTGAATAAGGGATATAAGCCACAAAGAAATGCAAACAACTCAGTACCAACTCAACCAACTGGTGCAAAAGTCTCACTGAAACGAACATATTCAGCCTGAATTGTTTTAATGAATATAGGAGTTGGATATTTACACTGAGCTCACGGTAACATAGACTCTTTCCACTACAGGCAAGGGGACTAATGTTGATAATGTCACAGTAACTCACTCAAAAAAGAAACAACTCACAATATTTTAAATTCACATTACTCAGAAATCATTTTTCATACATTTACAGGCAGCCGAACAGTTTTGATGAAAATAAATCTGTAAATTCCCAAGCTTCTCCTTGAACATGTCCTTACTTTTGTATGTATTACGTCGCAGTGCAGAGTAACAATTGTCTAAAGGTTACTTAAGAACTGTAACGTGTTCCTGCATTGTGGCTTCGCCTCCATGCTCAGAGCATCAGGTTTTATCTCTCCGCAGATTTTGACAAATACTTTGAGAGGTTTGAAGACGGCGAAATACATAAAACAAGTTTGTGGCTGCTCATGTTTCTGTCCCTATCATCACCCGTCTCATTACGTGGAGCATTATTCATCAGTACCCCCTCACCTACTACCACCTCTTCTTCACAAGCAGCACAAATATACCCCCACTGGGAGCTGGGAGGGATGGCAGCTCCTGACAAGCCCAGAGTAAATGGGCACCTCACTTTAATTGTAGTGTGTGTGTGTGTGTGTCACAAGTGCTGACAGACAAGGAGTCTGGCCTCGTACAAGGTCAGCATCTGTGAGTCTCATCAGTGTGTGCGATTGTGTGTGTGTGTGTATGTGTGTGTGGGTACAAACAATATACCACCTGTGCCCCCCCCCTGCCATGTCCGCAGTCAGCAGATGCTCTGAAAGTCAAACTCAGTCTTACACAAACTCACACAGAAAAAAAACCCACACAGAAATAATCAGGAGCTCCACGCAGAGTTATCAAAGTCAGCCGAGGTTATTCGTATTCTTACGAGCGTGATAAATATGAAAAATTATGGACCATAAAGTCTTATATGGAGAGGCGGGGACATCCTAAAGACTCGGTACAGAACAAAGAGGCTTAATACACACATGAGGCTTTTTCCTGTTTAGGTCTAGATAAATATAAACTGTCTCACCTTTATATTACGTACACCATGCTAGTACTGTACCCACTTTATTATCCATAATTGGTGAGAATGTGTGATTTTAGCCTTAACTAGATGTTCTTAGTGAACAAGAGTGTTCTTCTGCTTTAAGGTCTTTAGGGAAGCAATGAACTGACTTTTGGTATCTCTAGAGGAAAGGCAGACATCAACATTTCATGTGGAGGGAATGTGTTGACCGGACAAGTTTTAGTTATCCCTTTTTAAAAAGGTGAGGGCAAAGAATCAAGAATCAAGAATCAGTTTATTTATATAGCGCCAATTTACAACAGGTGTCGTCTCAAGGCACTTCACAGAAAATCAATGAAAATCAAATATACATCATAACAAATCAATTTGAAAAAGTTTTCAATCTAAGGAACCCCAGCAGATTGCATCGAGTCATTGACTTGCAGCATTCACTCCTCTGGAATCAGCAGACAGAAACAATAGGAAAGGAAATCATAACTAAAGTTTGGCACATGAGGCAAAAACTGGACCTTTCTCTGTGGGTATAAAATGCTCTGTGGAGAAAAAACCAATCACTTTTGGAGGCTAGTTGAGGATCCGAACACAAAGACTGAGGCGAGAACAACTTAAAAGAAGTACTTAGAAAGAACGAGCAGGAAATGGTGACCGGGCAGCGAAGCACATGAATCCAGCAGGGATCAGTGATAACACATGTGAAGATTTGACTCTGATAAACAACTGAATACGGTAAGTCATTTGTTTCTCACAATTATAAACAGCAAGATAATCAGAGAGTCAAAGGACAAGGATAACAGGGTGGTGGCAGCGTCACACTGTGGTGGTGATTATCATCACTTATAGCGAAGCTCTAATGTAAAGATGGATGGAGATAAATACAGGGGGAAAAAAACTGACGACTGCCAGAATATAAAGACTAGGGTCAAGGTTCACCTTCAGCAGGACAGAGACATCAAACATACAGACAGGTCGCACATATTTCCCTTTTTTATTGTAAACTATTCTGTTAATCGATATGTTCCGGTCCTAATTACAAGCGCTGTCTCACTCTGTAATCCTACCATTACAACATGGTAGTTACCCTGGAACCAAGCAGCCAGGAATCCACTTTTACGCCCATTTATGGCAGTTCCTTTCTGTTTTTAACAATCTGGCTCTTGGTACAGACTTGGTTTTTGCTTTAGCAGCTTGAAAATTAAGCCTCAGTTGTGTCATTATTGTAAACTTTGGTTAAAGACAACCTACTGAAACCTCCCAAACTTTCGCTGGAGACAAACACCAAACTGTTCTACTACTTAAGAAGAAACAAAATATTGTCAAAAACTCAACCAATTGAAGGTCCACAAGTAAGTTCTGGTGGCTTATTTGAAAGCAAAGCCTAGTGAAATTAGTTGATATCAAGGTTAAGACATTTACTTGTAAAACCGTTTTGGGGAATTTCAACGTTTCACAATTGGTGGTTTTAAATCCAGTAATCCAACTAAAATCCTTAAACTGCTCCTCAGAAGCGAACCAGAGTTTTTAGATGTAACAAAGGGTTGAACTTTAAAAAAAGCAGAAACTCTTACTTTTTAACTTTTTAGATGAAGCTTTCTTCCTCTCAAAACTCTCCTGTGTTCTTTCTTTCACAAACTTCCATGGATTGTTCTTATACCTTAACATGGTCTGCATGTAGATTACCGATTGCTCTTATGAAATATGAACTCGCGTCGATCCTTACTCCTCTTGTGTGGTTCTGTGACCTCTGCTAGAGCTGCTCTGCACATCCCATCAAGATCTTTCTTGTTGAGTCAGATGTCCTTTTGCTCTCCAAATAAGTAATTTCTTTCCGCATCTCACTAAAAAAAACCATACAAAACCTCTGTCTATTAACTGCTTTAATTGTAACGTTTCATTACGGTTTCACTACAATTATAACTTCTTGTGATTAGAAGCATAAGATCAAAATATTGAAGCTAAGTTCACAAAAGACAAAACACCTCGGCACAACCTCACTGATTTTATTTAACTGTCTTACTTGGTTTCTACAAACAGGCCTTTGACTCCTAGGTCTATAGGGAGGACAGTATTTGTTTAATATAGTATTGTTTAATGTCTTGTCCCTGCTCAAATCAATTTAGATAAATAACAATGTGTGAACCGTACTCCTTCCAACTTTACT
Source organism: Orestias chungarensis (assembly GCA_032876305.1). Taxonomy (NCBI): domain Eukaryota; kingdom Metazoa; phylum Chordata; class Actinopteri; order Cyprinodontiformes; family Cyprinodontidae; genus Orestias; species Orestias chungarensis. The sequence continues at coordinate 1,139,068 of JAVLVB010000103.1, read as the reverse complement.
CTTTAATTGCTAAGCTAGGATCCTCAGCTGAAAGGTTGAAAGGATTACCTTGTATTATTTTGACAAAAGGACATTAATACAAACACTGTTGTGTGTACACAATGACAAAAGAGCCTTATTTTAGTTTGGAAATAAATACGAAATATGCAAGTGGGACTCAGCATCTCTCATTGGAGATGAGTCACCGACACACACACACACCCAAAAAGAAAAACAACTCAGTCGGCAGTCGCTTTATTCATGGTGTGGTGTCTGAAGACACACTATGTTTCATTGTCTTGGTAATGTATCTAAGCTAAGAGCTTTTTATGCCTGGAGTGATCCACAAGAAAAGGTATGAATGCAAACTGTGCTCACAGCCAGCAGCTGCATGCCGACATTAAGGGACTTGTGTGCAGGTAAAATCTAATACTTTTAGATTCCGTGTACAAAAGTGATGGTTAAAGATAACGAGGGCAGAAATGGGAAGGTGTTTGTGTGTTGTCTGCAACCAATAAAGAGACACAGTGACTGCAGCTCATCGGGAGACTCTCTTTTGGCTTTGATTTCTTCTGGTCAGTAACAAGGGTTGTTAGTAATAAAATCCTATTTTTATTCATCTAAGTCGGCATATCTGAGACTTCGGTACTAAATCTAGCAAAGGCAAATTATAGACGACCTTCAATACAGTTTTATGGACTGAAGTCGGCGGAAACCTTTTGGCACATTTTAATGAGAGGAAAAACTATGGTGATTTTAAATATTAGGATTAAAAACACCAAAACTATAATATTCCCATATCACATGGAGAGAAACAGCTACCACTACGTTCTACTACGGTTCGGCATCAACTCTGCTTTTATTCTGTCTATACAGTTAATGACAATGCTATAAAACTTTAAATGTGGAAATTAATGCAAATATATTGAAGCAAACCCTTACTTTAATGATGCTGCACTACATAGCCGTAGAAAACTAAAATGTAAATCGTACTAGAGAAACAATTTAATTCCAACCCAAATAGTTTCGCTCCCAGTTTAAGTATCTCTCTGATCCCTCATAAAAGCGAGAATAACATAGATGTTTATCCCTCTCCTCTTTCAGTTTTATTAAATGGATATTGGCTAATTCGGATTCACACAGCATCACTTTTTAAGTGTGATTTTTTGAACTTATCATAGACCCAAACGAGCTGGATGCTTATGTAACAAGTGAACTGAACAGCTAGCGTGGCTTCATGATTATTAATATAATTGGTTAACATTTAGGTGGGTCATAGCAAAATCGATTGTCTTACACTGACATGTAAAAAAAATAGAGCTACCCATTATATACTAAGTTTCTTTTAATGGGGATGTTTACATATCAATGTTTAATCTGTTTTTCTCTATCTTTGAAAAAAGAAAGGAGGTTAATCACAAGGAAAGACCAAACATCTCGTTAAACACGATGCATAATAAGAAGTAAGTTTCCCAGTTGAGGAAAAAAATTGTTTTGGTGTAATAACTTCAGTCTGAGACAAAGTTTAACAAGTTCACTTTTTCCCAGAAGTGAGATATTTAAGAGTGTTCTTGCTTCTAAAGTCTGTTTAAAAAAGAAAATTTAAGTTGGGATAAAAGTCTGGGGTTTGACTGGGTCTAGGACTTTACTTTCCTTCTTTCATTCCCACTCATTTGTCCAGAGTAAATGTATTGGTTTTGGGATTTTTACGTATCATAGGCTTTGTTTTTATTTTAGATTGGTCTGCATTTTCCTCAAACACCCTCTGATATAAGGTAAACTTAATTAAAGAACATAAGATAGTGAGCTGGTCAAATCCTGGTTTAGAAAAGTATTCCAGATCATGACACTTCTATGATTAACAACTGAGAACAGGTCATTTTCCTGGAATAGTGTATTTGATATACTCCAGTTTTTTCCTCTGTTCTAGTTTTTGGATAATTAAGTTCATTATTATGTGTACAAAGGACATTATTCTAGACATTCGGGTCTTTGTCTGTATTTTGATTTCTATGTGTGAACGGATTTCACTTAGGTACATTTAAAAAAACAGACAATTATAAGGAGTGATAATGAGTGAGTAACATGTCAAGAATCAAGAATCAATTTATTTATATAGCGCCAATTTACAACAGATGTCGTCTCAAGGCACTTTACAAGAAAATCAATTAAAATCAAAGATACATCATAACAAATCAATTTGAAAAAGTTTCCAATCTAAGAAACCCCAGCAGATTGCATCGAGTCTTTGACTTGAAGGATTCGATCCTCTGGAATCAGCAGACCGAAACAATGGCTTGTGTTGTCGTTGACTTTACAGCAATCCCTCATACGGAGCATGCATGTAGCGACAGTGGAGAGGAAAAACTTCCCTTTAACAGCAAGAAATCTCCAGCAGAACCAGGCTCAGTACAAGCAGCCATCTGCCACGACCGACTGGGAGTTTGAAAAGACGGAAAACTAAATTAGAAGCACAGAATACTGAAATAATAGAGTTTATAGCAGCAGTTGTAGAGCATCACTGGAAGCATATCAGCTAATGTTCTTATCCAAGAAGCTGTCTCAGTTAACAGAATGCCAGCCCAGGTGTTGTTACTATGGAGAGAAGAACACTAAGAGAAAACAAAGGGTTAACTAGGTTGAAATAATGGTAACTAAGCAGATTGGACAAAGGAAGAAAGTAGCAGAGAGAGAAGTGGTCAGATTGTCCTCCAGCAGTCTAAGCCTATAGCAGCATAACTATAGAAAAAACTTAAATAACTTAACCCTATAGAGTGAGACATGAAGAAGGTAGAGCAAAGGAGAACCGTCTGTCAAGACTGAGTTCCTCCCCAACCGGATTAGGCTGTCTTCTCTACCTCTTCCTAACTATAAACTTTACCAAACAGGAAGGTTTTAAGCCTAGATTTGAAACTATACAGTGTGTCTGCCTCACGGACTAAAGCTGGAAGCTGGTTCGACAGGAGAGGAGACTGATAACTAAAATATCTGCCTCCCATTGTGCTTTAGAGATTCTAGGGAACCACCAGTAAACCTGCAGTCTGAGAGCAAAGTGCTCTGTTAGGGACATAAGGAGTAATCAGATCTCTGATATACGATGAAGCTTTATTGGTGAGGGCTTTATATGTAAAAAGAATAATCTTAAAATCTATTCTAAGTTTGAAAGGGAGCCAATGAAGGGAAGCTAAAATTGGGGAGACATGATCTCTCTTTGTAAGTTTCATCTGAACTCTTGCTGCAGCATTTTGAACCAACTGTAGACTTTTAATTGTATTTTGTGAACTTCCTGCTAATAAAGAGTTACAATAGTCCAGCCTTGAAGTAACAAATGCAAGGACTAGTTTTTCAGCATCTGTCCTAGAGAGAATATTTCTAATTTTTGCTGAATTCCTAAAATGAAAGAAGGAAATCTTACAGACCTGTTTTATATGGGACTTGAAAGACATTTCCTGATCAAAAATAACACCAAGATGCTATACATTGTCACCAGACGGCAACCTGATTCTATCCAGGTCAAGTGGCTGACTAAGCAATTTCTTTTTTAGAGGTTCTGGTCCAAGGATAACAACTTCTGTCATTTCAGAGTTCAAGAGCAGAAAGTTTAAAGTCATCCACATTTTTATGTTATCTAGACATGCCTGTAATCTACCAAACTGACTGGATTCCTCAGGATTTATAGATAAATGTGTATCATCGGCATAGCAGTGGAAATTAACACCATGCTGTCTGATGATTTTACCAATAGGGAGCATGTATATAATAAATAGAATTGGGCCAAGTATAGAACCCTGTGGTACTCCACAAGTAACCTCACAATGCGGAGAAGATTTGTCATTTAGATCAACAAACTGGGATCTATCAGACAAATACAATTTAAACCAGCCTAGTGCTGTTCCCTTGATCCCCACAGTGTGTTGGAGTCTTTCAATGAGGATATTGTGATTGACTGTGTCAAAAGCAGCACTGAGATCTAACAGAACTAGAATAGACACGAGCCCATTGTCTGAGGCCATGAGAATATAATTTGTAACTTTAAGGAGAGATGTCTCAGTGCTATTATGAGCTTTCACTAATGACAAATTAATCATTTCAAAAATGGGGGTAATGATAATAGGAAATACTTCTTTAAACAATTTTGTCGGGATTGGATCCAACATACAAATTGAAGGCTTAGATGAAGAAAATATTTTTGAAAGCTCAGAAGGCTCAACTGGAACAAAACACTTCAAACAGAGATCAGGCTCCAGAGCCACATTCAGTACCTCATTGCTTACTGAGGTAGTAGTCATGTTTGGTAGGCTGCCATCAATTTTAGTTTTAATAGATTCAATTTTATCAATAAAGAATTCCATAAAGTCATTACAGCTAAGAGTTGGAGGAATGGATGATATAACAGAGTTTTCATTTCTCGTAAGTTTAGCAATTGTATTAAAAAGAAACCTAGGATTGTTCTTATTCTTCTCTATTAGTAAAGTAAAATATGCAGATCTAGCTTAGCGCAGGGTCCTTTTATACAGAAGCACGTAGTTTTTTCAGGATAAATAGGACTCCTCTAAAAGCGAAAACCGCCATTTCTTCTCCAATTTCCTGGTGTTTCCCTTCAAGGTACGAAGTTCTGAATTAAACCAGGGGGCCAACCTCCTATGAATAATCACTTTCCTTTTTATGGGGGCTACGTTGTCTAAGGTTGTACGCAATGAGGACGTAGAACAACAACATCAATCTGTTGATGTTGTTATTTCTCTGAAATATTGAAGAAATTAGAGGTGGAATGGATTCTTTAAAGGCTGTAACAGCATACTCCGATAGACACCTACTATAAAGAGATTTTCTTTCAGATTTTAAGAACTTAGTGAAAAAGAACTCAAAAGTTATCAAAAAATTGTTAGAAAGGAGAGGGTTATGAGGCAGTACTGTAACTTTTTTACACTCAATGCCATAAGTCAGCACAACGTCTAAAGTATGACCAAGAGAGTGAGTAGGTGTTTGTATTTTTTGAGTGAAGCCAATTGAGTCTAAAATGGCAGTAAAGGCTACATTTAGACTGTCATTTTTGGTGTCAACATGAATGTTACAATCTCCCACCATAATGATTTTATCAGTGTTTAACACTGTTTCAGATAAAAAATCTGAGATCTGATGTATAAATTCAGAGTAAGGACCTGGCGGACGATACAAAATAACAAACAGAAGTGGTTTAATTATTTTAGAGGTTAGATGAGGAAGGCTAAGGCCTGGGATTAATTAATAAATCTGATTGAAAAATGCTTCCTACTCCTCCGCTTCTCATTCGAGGAATGTGAAAGTTTGGATAATTAGAGGGAGTTGATTTGTTGATACTAACATAATCCTCTTGCTGCAGCCAGGTTTCTGTTAGACAAAGCAAATCATTTGATTATCAAGAATTAAATCAATAACTAATAAGGACTTTGAGGATAGAGATCTGATATTCAATAAGCCACACTTAATAGTTGTACATTTTTGTTTCATCTGAGTTGTTTTTATCTTTATGAGATTTTCAGTATTAGCTCTTTTTAGATTGATCTCTAATCTATTTGGTTTTGGCCGTGGGCAGGACACCGTCTCAATGGGATGTTGGGTAGGTAACTGTAGAGAAGCCGCAGAGAGGAGTTCTAAACTACGACTCTGCTTCCTGTTCTGGACCCTGGTTTGTCAGTAATTTGGGGAGTTAATAAATTCGGCCATATTTCTAGTAAGAACAGCTGCTCCTACCAAAGAGGGATGGATGCCGTCTCTCCGGATCAGACTAGGTTTTCTTCAAAAGGTTTTCCAATTATCAATGTAACCCACACCGTTTTCTGGACACCACCTAGATAACCAAAGGTTGAATGACAACATGCGACTAAACATGTCGTCACCGGTCCGATCAGGCTGGGGACCAGAGAAAACTACAGAGTCCGACATTGTTTTTGCAAACTCACACACCGAAGCAAGACTAATTTTAGTATCCTCCGATTGGCGTAACCGGGTGTCATTACCGCCAGCGTGAATAACAATCTTACTGTATTTACGATTATCCTTAGCCAGCAGTTTGAGGTATGATTTTATGTCGCCTGTTCTGGCGCCTGGCAAACATTTTACTATGGTTGCTGGTTTCTCCAAAGCAACGTTTCTGACAATGGAGCTGCCAATTACCAGAGTCTGTTTCTCAGTAGGTGTATCGCTGAGTGGGGAAAATCGGTTTGAAACGTTAACAGGTTGGTGGAGCTGTAGACTGCCCAGCTTTGCACGGATGTTATTCTCTAGGTTTTTGCTGACCAAACTGTCCCGAATCCTACCGAGTTCAGACCTGCCATAACTCATACGCATGAGGCGCATGAGTTTGGGCTCGGAACCGACGTAAAAACTACTTAGGTCAGGGTGTTCCTTAGGAGCGTGAGAAGCCGCTGCACTACTGCGCGCCACAATCTACAATGCCTCTTCATCTGTCCAAAATATTGTCAAAACACTATAATTTGAAGAAATAACAAAAGGTTAAATGATGAAGATAAAAAAAAAAACAGGTCATGCAACATTCACGGCACATCGGCCTTAAGTCAGCAGCTTTACTGTGGGAAAGTATGAAGCATCTTGGGTAATAAAAAATGTTGCTTGACTTCGGTTTTTGCTTTGTAACCCATGTTACACCTAAATGTGTTCCGACCCCGTACTTTCATCCAGCATTAACTACATATGTCCTCTGATTGTTTATCTATATTCCAACTTTGTTCACTAGCCAGAATCGTAGCCAGTGACGGCTTTATATATGGGCCATATGGGCTGCTGCCGGGAGCGGCATCAGAATAGGGGGCGGATAAGCACAAGTTGAAAAAAAACTTTCAGTTGTGCCGTAAAAAAAAAGTTTTGTTTATTTTATAAGTTAATGATAAATGGGGATGCTGTTGAGAATTGGAAAGATATTTTACCCCATATATGTGATAATAACTTTCTTATGGCCATTCTGTTGTAAAATCTCCCAACAAACGACCTTCTATCATTACAACTACAATTAAAAGAGCTTATTTGTCAAAAATTATGTGTATATTTTAAGGGTGATGAATCAACATTTTTTTTGCATTAATTTGTCAACATGAATTTACAAAGTGCACTAAATTTCCATCATTGTTGCCTGTAAAGTAGATGGTAAAAACTACTCATTTTTGTGTGGTGTAGCCATGAAAACATTTAATTTTATCCAAAAATATATACATTTGTCTCAGCCATAATAACTCAAAGTGTAATAAAACGGTCATTCAGGTTTGAAGCCAAGTCCTACAAACTGTGCCGGGAGACCTCAGTCTAGCTTACAATGTTTTTAGCAATAATAACCATTTATAGTAGATTTGGAACCTTTTGAGTTATATATTTATATGTTTTTTACATAACTTTGGATCAACTGAAGTAGTCAAGATAGGCTTTCTAGTTTTAACATTGTTTCGCTCATTGTTTTGTTTGAATTGTCCATTTACATTTATGCATTTAGCAGATGCTTTTATCCAAAGTGACTTACAAAAAGAGGATTTAACATTGAACTATGACGCAATTTAAGTGCAATATGCTAGGAGAGGATCTAACATTAATGATGACACTCATTTACAGCATTTAGGTAAACACAGAAAGCCCAAGTACCCTACACTGAGTGCTAACTAATATCAGGGGGGGTAATAAGTGCTTTTAGATCTTTCAGGGCCATAGATACTCTCGGAAGAGGTGGGTCTTTAAGGATTTCTTGAAGGTGGAAAGAGAATCTGATTCTCTGATAGTGCACGTAAGGTCGTTCCACGAGCGAGGAACCGCAAATGAGAAGAGTTTACATTGACCTGCACAGGGCTTTGGTTGCGTTAGTTGGCACTAGAAGGTGTTGAGGTAGATGGGCGCTGATCCATCAAACACTCTGTATGCCAGCATTAGTGATTTGAATTTGATCAGTGCAGCTAAGGGAAGCCAATGGAGTTCAGTCAGTTCAGAGGTGTCACATGCGATCGCCTTGGCTGGTTGAAAACCAAGCAAGCTGCAGCATTCTGGATCATCTGTAGCGGTCTCACAGCACAGGCTGGAAGACTTGTTAGGACGACGTTGGAGTAGTCAAGGCGGGAAATGACCAAGGTCTGACCTAGGAGCTGTATCGCATGTTGAGTTAGATATGGCTAATCTTCCTGATCCGCAAAGGTCAGCTGATCATCGATCATGACGTCCAGGTTTCTTACAACCTTAGTGGGAGCCACAGATAGGGAGTCTAACCTGATGCTGATGTTGTGGTGAATACTTTCCTTGGCTGGGATGACAAGCAGTTCAGTTTTGAAGAGGTTCAGTTGGAGGTGGTGATCTTTCATCCAGGCTGAGATTCGCGTCGGTACCGAGAGGTGTTCTGGAGGAAAGGACAGATAGAGCTGGGAATCATCTGCATAGCAGTGATAGGAGAAGCCATGCGAATGGATGATTGGGCCCAGCGAAGTAGTGTACACAGCAAAGAGAAGGGGGCCCAACACTTAGCCTTGGGGCACCCCTGTGGCGAGATGGAGTCGCGTCGATGTTTGGCCTTGCCATGCCACCTTGAAGGACCATCCGGTGAGGTAGAATTCAAACCAGTAGTGTGCACTGCCCTCAATGCCCATGTCTGCCAGCTTTGTAAGTAAGATCGTTTACAGTATCAAATGCTTCAATAACATTCTTACCTCATAGGTCCAGTAGGATTAGAGCTGATGATTGGCCTGTCGCTTTGGCTTCTTTTAAGGATTCCATTACTGAACGTAGTGCCGTTTCCGTGGAGGGACCGCTCTTAAAGCCTGATTAGAATCAAGGTAGAGAAATTTTGTCACCTGCTTTGAGACAGCTCTTTCGATGATTTTAGATAGGAAAGGGAGGAGGGAGACCGGTCGGTAGTTCTCCACTTGGGAGGGGGGTAGGGAGGTTTTTTTTTTATGAGGGACTTACCTGGGCTTGTTTGAAGGCGGTGGGGAATGATCCGGTAGATAGTGAAGCATTGATCACGTGAGTGGCAACAATGGTTGGAGCTATGACTTGCAGGAGTGGGGTGGGAATAGGATCCAGAGGACAAGATGTAGGATGGCTCCTTGTGAGAAGCTTTGATACCTCATCCTCGGTCAGAGTGGTAAATGGAGAAAAGGAAGCAGTGGGTTCAGCGGCCCAGAGGAAGGACCATTGAGGAAGGGTGAGCTGTGGTCTGTGTAGATGGGTCTGAGAACTGAGAGCTGATCGCTGCCACTTTGCCGGTGAAGAAGTTGGCAAAGGAATCTGCCGTGAGGTCGGTCGCAGGAAGAGAAGGTGGTGGGTTTAACGGAGACTTGAAGGTAGAAAATAGCTTCCGGGTGTCGGTAGCGCTTTGTATCTTCTCCTGATAGAATTCCTTCTTTGCAGTGGTGACGCTTGAGGAGAAGGATGAGAGCAGCATTTGGAAGTGTGCCAGATCAGATGGCTCCTTTGATTTGTGCCATCTTCTCTCTGCAGCTCTGAGGTTTGTGCGCATCGATCTAAGGGAGTCAGTCAGCCATGAGTGTGACTCCATGGGTCTTGCAGGTTTGGTGATCAGTGGACACAAGTGGTCTAAGCAGGAACTCAGTGTTGAGCAGAGGGACTCTGTGGCATCATTTACCTCCAGAGATGAGAAAATGCTATGGGACGGAAGAGCAGAGGTTACAAGTTCAGAGAAGTGGGCAGGAGACAAGTTGCGGAGATTGCGTCGAAAGCAGACAGTGGGTGGGTGTGCAGTGGGTAGTTGATGGAGACAAGCATCAAGCTGAATAAAGTAGTGGTCTGAGAGGTGTAGAGGAGTAACTTTAAGTGAGTTGGTCATGCAGTGTCTGCATGTACTTTACCGGCCCTGTGATTTTGGGGGGCTGCTTACCCACTGGAGATCTAACGAGTGAGACAGTGAGAAGAAATCTGCTGTAGTGTAGTAGTTACTATAAAACATGGACCCACTCCAACGATCTAGTTTCTTTCACTGTGTACTCACCACCAGTGTTCCAGTTTGCAGACATTCTTCTTTAAGTGCGCATGATGTATTATTGCACAGTGCCTAAAAGTAGTGTCGGCATGGTGGTCACTACGACAACACCCTATGGTTTCTATGACAGCAAAAAGTGCCACTAATCTTGTCAGCGCATTTCAGATTAACTCCTGTAAGTAGGTGCGTTTTTATCAGTCTCTGTTGGCTGATTTTTCTTGGAACTGTAACCAGGCTACTGAGGGCTCTACTCCCACAAAAACCGCTTTTTATTCGTGTTTGAGATTTTCAGCCCTCTTAATTTCTGTAATACCCACTCCTCCTATGCATAAGCGATATCCATTTCCTTTCTAAAACCTTCTAAAGATATTACCTAAGTGTTATTTCTTTAAAAGGTTGGATGAAAACATGCAGTGATAAACATGTGAGACACTAATAGTAACATCTTCTCGTAGTTACAGCTGCAAAGTAAGGAATCTCTGGGAAAGTCTGTTTTCTGCACACACAATGTTAGCAGTTTTATTTATCTAGCTGAAGCATTCTGTTAAATGCAACTCAGTCTTTTAATATTAATTCAAAACCTAAAGCTATTTACTGAGCAAATTAGGTTATTCAACAAAGATCATTTGTTTAATCAGGATCTAAAATTATATTAAAGTAAATCAATGTTTAGCGGATTCTGAAAGACATTTTTTAAACAAATTAAAAGACAAAAACAGCTAAAAGTGATCCTAATTTGTAAAAAAAACAACACGTAACTGTGTTATATAATGACAAATATTTTATTGTTATTTTACATCAAATTGGAAACACAGACTTCCCTTTGCCATTATTGAATAAATGGTGTCCATAAGTAAAATGGAAGTAAAAATAAATCTTTAAACTTCTATTGTTAGAATGTTACTGCCATACAATTTCAAAATAATTTTCTTTGCTTTTTATTTTAAGACTGATTAATAGGCAAAACTATATATTCTTTTAACAAAACCAAAAGCTAGAACACAAAGTTTGAGCTTTCTTGGAAATATTAAATAATGCCTATAACATTCATATATTCATAATATTGTGATATCATTGTTTTTGTCTGCATCAAGCGCACCAAGTAGCAGTGACAAAATATAAAAAGTAAACAACATGTCTTTAGTTGTTTCAATGTTCTGTGAACTAATAAAACTTCACTCACAGCTTTATGCTACATGCATGCTAAAGTGTTTTTAAGCGAGCAACTATCAAAGCTTTTTTTTATGTATTGAAGTCAACTACCATTTGGCTTAATAATAAGCATTTAGAGACAATACATTTAAAAAAAGAAAAACACAATTGTTGGTCCTGAAGCAGCAGGACACTGTAAAATCTACAGTTTTCTATTTCAACACACATATAGTAAAAAACACAGAGGAACTTCAAAGTGATAGAAACTGTGTAGTTAATAATATAGTGTTTGATATTTTTTAAATTCTCATTCTTCCTATTATTGTTTTTATCATTTTATTTTTTATTTATTTTGCTGAAAACCAACATATATAGCTGTCGAGGTCTTAAAAATATGGACCTTTACAAAGCCTGAGGAGCCGTCGATCAATAAGAGAAAACATGAGTGCTTGATTCATTGTAAGGCAAATATGAAACTTGTGGATGATTACATTTGGTTTATATGGTCAATATACCATCATACAAACATGTTTCCCAGAAAAATCTGTAAGTCACTTTATTATTTTTTTTTGTGTGTGGTCTGATCGGCTCTCAGGACTGAGATCCCTTTACCAGGCAAAGTGAGGCACAAAGAAATTGATTAGAATTTTATTAACACTGCAATAAAAGCTTCTAGTATGTCAAGGCTGAATATTTGAATATTAAGTAGGGTGAAAACGGTGCTGCTCAGACATACATAGGCAATACTGTGATAGCGAAAGCCAGAGGGAGGCATTATTGTCTCTGTGTACCTCGGTGGTGACTTCTACGTGCTTTTGCAGATCAGCATAAAAATAAAATCATATTAAAAGCACATGACAGGAGACAGAAGTCTCCAACTGAAGTCAAGAGTATGGAAATAATCTGTGATTTATCGTGACTGCGTGATTTGTTTGGTCTTGCTAGGAGCGGCGGGCCAGCTGGGAGTTTTATAACTCCTTTCTCCATCATTCCTACAGCCATCAGTCAAAGCTGCGGAAGGCAGAGGCTTGGCGAGAACGCTCGATAAATGAGCTGTTAATACTGCCAAGTTGGATTTGCAGTCTTTTCATAGGAGTTGCGCTTTAAAATTCTCGTTTCATCCGTTTAATAAGACTGAAAGCGTCGCCTTTTCTGTCTCTTCTGTTCTTTTCCCTTGCAGAAGTATCACATCCAGGGAAAAAGATCAATCTGCAGCTTAGATTGTGTGGAGAGTGAGATTGATTTATGGAATCTGCACATTTTTACTGCGCATTATATGCAGAAAGCAGTAGTTTTTATTTTGAATATACAGTGACGGCTGCTGAGATGTGAGAAAAAAAACACATTTAAACAAGCAGGACTAGCTTGTTTACTGGTTTACCAATAGAACCCTAAAACTCTATTATTCACTCTGGTTTTGGATGCTGTATAACTTAAGATATATGAATTTCCTTTCGTATGAAACCCAAATGTATGATGTTAAAGTTTACAATAAGGGAAACAAACAACACCACCTGGAATAACTCCAGGAAAAATCTAATAGTAATAAGGACACAGGTAAATTCTGCTGGAAATGAGGCATGATTAAGACAGTTTTCACAGTTCTACAAAAATGTATTAAACTTCAGTGTGTTTCTCTCTAAATAAACAATAACCTGAAATTAAATGATTAAAACAGTGGATGTATATTTATACATTTATACTGCGCATACATATATATATATATATATATATATATAGAGAGAGAGAGAGAGAGAGAGGGAGAGAGAGAGAGAGAGAGAGACCAACGTTTTTGTGCACTCTATGTGAGTAGTTCAGTCTTAGTCAGATTGATGGAGAACGTTAGTTTGTAAATCTTGGCATCAACAGTAAAATGGAGTTTGGTCTGGACTTCATTTATCAATGTGTTTATTTTATTTTACAGGGTGGATACACACCAACACACATTTCTGCAAATGTGTCTCTATTAGCTCTAGACTTAGTGTTCAACTGTTCTCTCTGGGCAAAGTGTTTAACACCAATGCAAATATAAAAGCTCAGCACCAGGAGTTGTGTTCAGTGTCCTCTAAGTGATTTCTTACAAACTGCAAATGGGATTTCTCATGACTTTCTTTCAACAACAGCTTTCTTACAGCTTGTTGAACCAACAATAATGCTAAATGGATTTTCTCATCTGAGACGTGGATAAACACTAGTGCTGACAGTTTCTAATCAAACAAAACCTGAGAAATTTAAGGATACTTTCAAAATACAAAGTATGTTGGATCGGATACATTCACACTGCAGCCCTTGATGCTCAGTTTCACTTTTTTGTTCATTAAATCGTGTTTGAACACAACCAAACAGTTGCAAACACTCAGAATTAGGACTTAATTTATTTGACATGGAGTCAAAAGGAAAAGGACAGAAAGCTGCACCTCCCCACCAATGCAGATTTGCACCCTATGTAGTTTTAGTATTCTGTTTTAAGCTCAAAGATTCCCCACCAGATCATAGTATAATCTAATACTGACTTGACCTCATATCAATAATTAATTTAGCCCAGGAAAAAAAAGTATCTGAAGTAGCTTACGAGCTAAAAAAGTTTCAGTTTACAGAGTTAGCACTTTCGGTGAGGCGGACTTTAACCCCCTATTAGTTGTATACCCTCTATTGGTTTCGCTTCCTTGCATTATCTCTCATCATGTCTACCTTGCAGTAGGTTTTTTACCAATTTTTCCACCTACGAATTGCACATAGCCTTTTTTTGTGTGTTTCCTATGAAACAATTATGATAAAGAGATAAGTGAACCTCCTACAGCTGAATAACGCTACATACTGTAGAGAACGCTTTAAACATTTACAAGAATGAAATGGTACATTTGGACCAAAAAAAAAAGGCTGAGGCAAAATGGGGAGCTTTGCTTTATTTATTTTTTCTTCTTCAAACATTAAATCCATCCAAATGTGGCATCATCTATTATTACTTTAATTTAAAGGTTGCAAAATCTGCATTCTTCTTTTGCGCCTGTGGGCTTGTTTGGGGGTTTAACACAGAAGTCTGATTGCAGAAGTCTAATGAACGTCAAGACATGGAGGCCTGCTGTGTGAATGCAGGCACAGACAGAAACCGGCCTGGTAATTATTGCCTGATCGATCAATTCTTATTTACATTTTTATTGAAATTTATCATGTTGATGAGGTCCTTTGTCTGAATGTTAACTAAATATTAACTAAATGTTAAGTAAATGTTAACGTTTAGTCCTTTTACGGAGGTTATAACATGTTTGATGTTGGTAAATGTGCGGAAAATGTTCACCTTGTTTCGCTGAAGCGTCCAAAACAAGTTGATAAGTGACAATGATCTTTTTGTTTAGGAGGAAGGACGTTTTTTCCAGTTTTTGTTTATGTTTGTACTTTGTAGTTTCTAAGAACCAAGCAACAAGAAATAAAGCATTTTTTTTTTTTTACAGTGCAATAGAAAACAAATTGTAGGTGTTAGGAGTGTGTGGGAGCTTTGTATGTGTGCTTTTAAGACTCGTTGGCGAGCAAAAGACCCGTTCGCGTTATGCAGCAGATTTGTTGCTGTTAAATGTTCCAGAGAGGATTTTTATTCGGGACAAAGTGTTCGCTTGAAATGACACCGAGTATTTCACAGATATGCACAGAAATGCAGAAAGAATCCTGCAGGAAAGATGTGCAAGTGTTCATATTTCCCTCTGTGTGTTTGTGTGTAGGTGTTTGACAGGGCAGCATATGGCCAGCCCTGCATGTAGTGAAATATTAATAAAAAGCAGTGTCAGCAAGAACACCTAAGTGTGTGTGTGAGTGTGTGTGTGTGTTTGAGTGGATAATAGTGTATCTTCGAGTGTGTGCGAGTGTCCCGTGGGGAGCAGAAATCTGCCGGACATGGACAACTGGGCATGACAAGCTCCTACTGTGACACACAGAATTGTGCTGTCTCTTCTCTGTCCATGCCAACATGTCCAGTTAGCTTCATTCCAAGACGAAGGACAGCGTCTCGCTTTACATTCCCTATCTTAGTTGAACTACTCAGGATGTATTAGGGGCGGAAAAACAAGGCAGATTGGAACATTTCTTCCCACTTTCTCACACGCACATACACATCCTCCATGAGGTGCTATAGCCTAATCTATTGTTGAAGGATAACTTTAGGGACTAAAGATAATTTGTCAGCATTTGCTATTTTAAGGAAAGGTCATGCTCCCTTATGTCCCTCATTTTTAGTGACTCATAACAAAGACACTCAAGCACCGCCTGTATTTTTCTTCTCGTACCTGAACTTCATACGAAATTCGGGGGAAAACAGTGAAAATGTAGGATATCGTCGTCACAAGAAGAATCATTTCTGTTTTTGCAAATACATTCACAAGTTGTTCTTTTTCTCCATTAGATTTCATTAAAAGATGAACCTTGTACCGGAAGAAAGAAACATTTTCATGTATCCTTAGTGTTCATATTCCACCTAAACTAACTAAAGAAATAATATTATAAAATACATCATACATCTGTGATGCACAGTTTCCTTGCAGCAAGAGTTTCCTGGATGTTTCTGCATGAGGTTCATATATTCTTCATGTGCATGTGCGGATTATGTTAAGGTTCCTCACTACAAAAGCAAAAACTCTTGCCTTTTTCGTTTCTATTGCATTTCTTTGTACACTTAAAATACAGCAAAACTAACTAAAAGGCTCTTCTCACGAAGCTAAATGAGCTGGTTTTAAATCAAGAATACTGGTGATAAAAAAGTATTAGTTCAATTGGCAGATTTTTTTCATATTTCTTCAGTTTAAAAAAACAAACAAAACAAAAACAAACTTGTTTTAAGTGATAAAAATCTGTCAATGGAACAAGTAAAAATAACCAGTAAATGTTTTTGTAGCATCTCGCAGTTTGTAAATATGACTGCTAGATTATTGGTCTGTTTAAACTGTTCCTTAGATCAGAGTTAGTAGTATGCATGGTTGTCTGTCATGTCTGTTATTAGGGCTATATGTGCCTATATTTGACCCATACTCACATTTTTAAACAGCCAATCTGATATTTTGCCCCGGCATAATCTTAATTATGCCAATTGATGTGAACCTAATTCCAAAATGTTTCTAAGGCGTCAGCAGTCTGATAGACATGTCACATTTTATCTGACTTTTGTTATTGGCGTGAGACATGTGCACCATAATTCTACACATGATATAGTAAATCTAGGCAAGCAGTACTGACTCTTGCTTTCTTTTGTCTTAGATTTCTTCATCTTGATATGATCTTGTGACGATATGGCAGGATGCTATTGCTCAGCAACTTTAAAATCAAACCACAGACTTGGACATTGAAAGAGGATGCAGGCGGCTCCAGCATCACGTCATAGCCATTTATAGCAGAACTGAGTAAAACTCCTCAAACACAGAGAACACAATCACACCCTGGTGGTCTCACAACTATTCATCCCTTGTCGTTTCAGAACTAAGTGGCCTTGGTGCTCTTCTTCATATTTGAAAGTTTGAGCAGCTCTTTTTGCTAAACTATTAGATGAAGGGTGATATGGAGCAGAGGTGATGTGTGTAATGCTGGTTTTGATGTAGCTAACGACTCTAACGATCTAATCATCTAACCATTTGGAGTGGGGGTCCATTAGTAATTGCTCTCAGTGCCTCTTGATGTCTGTGTCTGTGTTCTGTTCAAGTAATGTGTCTTCAGTGTGGCCACCGCATATGACTTCTAGTCATGTCCTTCATTGGGTTCATTCCTGGATGAGACTGATGCAGGTTTTCCAACATGGGGAACTGGCCCCTTTCTGCACTAACAAGCTTTAGTCCCCAACAACACGCAGCCATCCTGTAGGCTCAGCTCCTTGTTTCGCTGTCTGTAATGGGTTAAATCAAGATGCGGTGCACTGGGCCACTATATCAGAATATACTCACACACTTGAATGAAAGCTGTGGTTGTCCAAATTTCCTGGTCCTGATCCAACAGGAGCGTCTATTCCTCCGTTGCCAGCTCCTTGGTTGAGGAATCAAAGGAGAGGAATCAAACCGTGGACATTAAAACCTCCGGATGCTCATGATCTCTCAGTTTCTAGCGCCACCCATGTCCTTAATCTCTGAGATGCTACAACTCCAGCCCCGTTTTAGAACCTTTCTTTGCGATTACAGATGAACAAATGGTAGGCTTTATCTTTACAAGCTTTGCAAATCTAGAAACTAAAGTTTTAACAAAGTCTTCTTTTCCAGTAGTGCTAGAAAAATGGAAAAGAAGAGCATCAGACTGCTGCAGCCTTTTGACTGAGGGATGCTGGTTGGCTTTTGGGAAACTGTTCAAGGTCTTCCTTCGTGCTCCTTTTCCCTGCAGGCTTGATTTTGGATCGCCTAACGAATAAATGGGGTTTGATTAGATTCTCCCATGAGAGCTGTGGACCACGCGTCTCTTGGCTGCCTTTCTGATTATTGCTCTTTGTTCGCTAATGTTCTCTAATAAACCTCTGAGGCGTTCACAAATCCCTTAGATTCTTCCTGCAATTAGATTACACTCAGGTGGAAGCTTTACCCTGATAACCTTTGAAAGTTGATGGTTGGACTGACTTAATTTTTTACAAATGTCATAGAAGTTAAGTTGTCATTTGGTGAGTCTGACCATTTTATCAATCAATCAATCTTTCTAATCAAAAGCAATAAAGCGAAAGAGAACCTATTTAAATGAGATATTTTGTCGGGAATGAAGATCATGGCATGTTGCCATTGTTTAGTTTTGAGCAGGATCATTTGCTATGGCTTATCAAAAACATTACAATTATAGTAATGTCTGTGAAAAATATTCAGGATCTATTCTTCAATTGAGTTAATATATATTTTGTTAATCCCAAATAAACATTCTATGTTATTGTAACTAATAATATTTAACCAGGCATTTAACCACATCCGACTTGAATCACCATCTGGAGACGACTCAGCGCAAACATAATAGGAGCCTGATCCGGACAAAATCACGACAGAAGGACCAAACAACTGACACGGACAGCTGGACGTCCATCTGCTCTCAGGGCCAAAAAGACAAACTGTCGCAAATAGTAATGAAACAATGAGAACTGGAGTTTATAACTATGTGCTTCTGGATGAAAGCTGATTTCTAAGTGCATTGAAAGTACGTGTAAGGTCTTATTTTGAGTTATTTTGTGTTCTGCGTGGTTTAATCCCCGATGGCAGAAGCAGTCAGAATCTCAGAGGAAAGAGTTTAGCAGGCCAATTAGCCCTGCACATACAAAGTGAAGTGAAAATGTCAGAGTGTAATATTGATTGGTGTATTAGACTTTCTGCTTTCAGATGTAAAAATACTGACAGAAAAAAAAACTGAAATTCACCCCACAACTCAATATGAGTGATGGGAAAGGGAATCAATCACATGCATTAATGAAAAGTTAATCAATTTCCACATGTGCGTGTCAGGATTTCTGTTCCACATAGAAAGGTCAAAAATCTTATTTGATGTTTACAATTTTAAGCTGTCTTATCAAATACTTTTGCTAAGGCGAGCAGACAACTGTGAAATATGTTGGTTTTTATCTACAGTGTTATGTAAAGCAGGGGTTCTGATCACTAAATTCACTGGTGGTACCTTTAATACAAATGTAAAAACTTTGCTTAGTTTGCTTGAAATAGATATTAAAATAACCATTACATGTATTTTGAAATGATGTCATAGTAAAACATTTTTTTGTTTTTATTTGCGTAATTTTGAACGTACTTTTTTTTTTTACAATATTTAGTTAGACTATAAGGAATTGATAGTTTCTTAATTTAAATTACATTTTTATTTATTTTGTCCCACTTGGCCCTCCGCTTACATCGTCATAACACTATGATTCTGAAAATCATTTCCAATTTGTGCTTTTTAAAAAAAGCATGATTTTTCATTCGAGAATGCATGTTTTTTAAGTATAGTGTAAGTAGGTCACATTGCTAGTTTATGGACCTTTAAGCAGGCGACAACTCGGCCACATGAGTATCTTTACATTTATGCATTTAGGGGCCACTTTTATACGAAGCGACTTACAAAAGGGGGTTGAACACGGAACTTCAACAAAGTTTACAACTTATAAATTACCTTTAGAATCCTGGAAGAGGATTTAACATTACCTACAACATTCAATTGAAACACAGATTACAAAAGTGCCATACACTGAGTGCTATAAGCTAACACGAGGTAATAAGTGCATTCAGGGTTTCATCAGAGTATCTTTGAGAATTTTTTATTTTTTTTTTTCACTCATTCCAAATTGTGTACTAAACCTGTCCAGTTTGAAATAACTCCTGATGAGGAATACATATGAGTTACATGGAAATGGACATGCACCTTGACGTTTCTGCTACAATTTTTGTTTTTTGAATGAGGTGAAAGCCCAAGCTCCTATCGCTGACATGCTGAAGGCACAGCGCTCTCTGGTGCTGTGGTATGACAACTATGGTGGATTCAAGGTGCCTTAGTCTACAGTTCTGCAGGTTCTAATTGCAACTGTCTTCAACACACCTGAATCAAATGAGTGGCTCCTTATAACGCCTCTGCCAAATCTGATGGCGTGCTGAGAAGGTGATTTGATTTAGCTGGGACCGAACAAGCCTGCGAACCTGAAATCTTACAACCACTTTGTAAGTCGAATCCAACTCAGGTTTTGCACCTCTACCTTTTAGCATTTAAACGGTCAAATATAACTTCATTTATAACTTCCTTAGGACGCCTGTGGTGTATGCAAACATTTAATTCATAAACTCAAAATGATTCTGAACCTGTGAATAAAAAAAGATTCAGAATAATTTTAAACTTGTCGTATTGATAGGTTTTACATTTTAAAATACACTTTTAATGACCAGTGAAAGGATTTGTTTTGGACAAAAAAACAAACTACATTTATAGTCCTGACTTGAATTGTAAAAATACAACTACAACCTAATAGTGCTTTTACAGATCCATCGATTTTAATATATGTTTCCTTTATTTTTATCTATTTTAATATTTTGGGGATTTTTTCTCATATCTTTTCTTTTCATCCTACCTATTTCCACCCTTTTGTGATTTGGCATTCTCTGGATATTTCTTTTGCACTTGTTTTTAATGTAGCTGTCATTTGTGTGTACGCTGTGTTGAAGTGCGCCGAGGAAAGAAAATGTCTGCTAAAACACTTTAATTTATTCCATAAATATGACCTCACTGCGTGAAACAACTTGGACTGAATTCAGAGCCCCGATTCTGAGACCATAGTTCAGAGACAGCAGGAGCCCCTTTCTTCTTTAATGGTAG
This sequence comes from Orestias chungarensis, assembly GCA_032876305.1. Lineage (NCBI taxonomy): Eukaryota > Metazoa > Chordata > Actinopteri > Cyprinodontiformes > Cyprinodontidae > Orestias > Orestias chungarensis. The sequence goes on along the minus strand of JAVLVB010000103.1, from coordinate 1,118,685 downwards.
CCATAACTCACACACATACACACACATGGTTTAATGGCTTTTATAATGAATGGCCCACAACAGTGGGCTAAATGGGGGTTGCCATGGCGATAGGGTCAATGGATCAGAATGTATTGATCGGTCATCGATAAGCTCCAGACGGCAAGCGGCTGGAATAGAGAATGAGCTTAGCGGCGCGCGTGTATATGTGTGTGTGTGCGCGCCGACGTTAAGATGCAGACGTTTCTCCACAGGAATTTGTATTATTGCAACAGTAGATTTATGTGTGTTGGTACCACCTTCGGCTCTATGATTTTGGGTGATGTAAATGTCTATAGCGAACTGAGTTTGGCCTGTTAGTCACCCTTCATGATGTCTGTTTGGAGGATGGAACGAGGACTATGTTTAAAGTGCTGTCTGAGCCATATTAACATTACAGGGAAAGGTCTGGAATGAGATATTCAGTGTGCTACACAGTAATTTAACTCATTATACCAAATGGCATTTTAACCACCTGAAAATTACAGGATGTGGTGTGTAATGGAAAAAGACATTAGTACAGGCCTTTAACTTGGCCAGAAGCCAAATCAATTCTCCAAAATGGAAAGAGAAGACCTATTAAAACACGAAAATGGCCTGTTTTATTCGATAATGTACAAAACATACCATTGGCATAACAGGGCAGGGTAGGTTAGTGTCTCGGGAACGACTTGGCCGTTTATGTACAGTACTACTGTCACTAAGTGGTATGAGAAGACCGAAACATGCGGACAACCGCATATGTTTTAAAGAAAAAAGGCAGCTGAAAGGGAAAGCTAAGTGTTTGTTCAAAGTTTGAGAACAACCTGCAGCGATTGGATGGTTTTGGAAGAATTAAGATAATAAAAATGAGACAGCTTTAACTTTGAAAGCATACACACACGCCTGTAGTGGGATGTAATACCAAAAGACGCAAATACTCCGTAATATTGGCATCCTGACGTCTGTCTCTTTAAGTTCCATAAGCATATTGATGGAAATTGCTGCTCAAATCTTTAAGCTCTTATTCTTAGTTTTGCACCCTTATTTCAGAACGTTTAGTCTTCTTCAGCAGATAAGTGTTTATGTTTTAATGAGATCCCTTTGTCAAAACAGGAGTACATTTTCAAAATATGAACTTAAGGAACTATTAAACAAACAAATGCTTTGAATTATGCTCTATGTATAGTATACATATAGCTACAACAATATATTTAAAAGTAAAATCTGGAATTCTGAGCATCTGCACCTATTAGATATTCTTAACAACTCATTCATTACAATTCTTTGTAAAAATCAATGCTGGGAATCAATTTGTCTCATAAAATGACTGTATCATTACGCCGCAATGGCAACACTGATGTTGTGTGATGGCTCAGCAACGAGAATCAGAGCAATAAAACATGGGAATACAAGGTTATTGTGTCTAATCTGTACTGCAGGCTTGAATGGAAAAGTATCAGGAGGAGTTATCACAAGCAAAACATCCTTTCAACAGCTAGCTGCAGTTCCCGCATAATTTCTGGTTCTTTGATGCAAAGCAACAGCAAAGGAGCAGTAGTCAATATGTTTCAAAATACTAACTTTGATATGAATTTTTCTGCCACAAAGCTTAAAATTAGACACCATACGTAAAAGGGAACAGAAGAGATTAGGTCTCCAAACTACATAACATCAGCTTTAATGAGCCTAAGACAGGGGGCTCTGTAATTATAATAAGCTAGATGATGTTTTCTTTAAATAGCTTAAACGAAACTAATCCCTCTGGTAAATATTTTCTACATTACAGTTTATAAAGAAACAAACAAAACTAAGCTTTTCCTGTAAGGGCATTTTTGTGGTTTTGACAGCAGGCTCGTGCAGCAGGAATGTTTCAAGGGCTGTAAATGTAAACTGAAGGGTTGTGTCTCAAGCAGGTTAATGAAACTGCAACTCCATGCATTCTGTCACATCTAAGTAGGTTTTCTGGACATCCATGGATAGCTGGAATTTGTGTAATGATTTTGTCAGCATTTTTTTAACAGACTCAGGTCTCCACCTTATTATGAATAATAATAGTATATTAGTTAAAATGGTGTCACTTTTTAACAATAATACCAGACAAACTTTACTTTTCAATAAATAATAAGAAGAGCGGCTGTTTAAACATATATTTTCCATGCAGAGGTAGCAGGAAGATGTAAGAAGCTGATGTAAATTTGCACTGGCACAGGAAGATGAGTTACTCTATTATGCTAATTAACACTTGAGAACACGTCAACTTAGAAAATGACATTTAACCAAACAGAAGTGGGAGTGTATAAATACATTTCATGTTTATTTATGGTTTGACGCTGTTTTTTCCTTCTTAAAATATACTTTGCTCAAAAACAAAGGTTAAGAGTATACCATAGCAAAATGAGTGGAGCCCATGTGTAAGTCTCTGATATCCAGGTTATGTTTCACGATCAACCTTTGCTGCATGTTTGACCCTTTCTTTGTTTTACTCATTGATGACTGAAAACTAAATAAACTACATGAGTGATTTAATTAAAATTTTTTTTATTTGTTCCTAGCAGTTTATATAAGAAGCATGTGGCATTTTCTTGCATCCTACTTTCACAAATACCTCCACGAAAAAAATTGAAGTTTTCAGGAGACCAAATGTAAAGTCTTTAAAAATGTGCTTTAGAATGATGGCTTTCTGAACATACTTATGTTTTTCCTCTTCACTAATGCTGTAACTACATGCTATTCCCTTCAACAGTTAACAGGTGCCGCATGATTTAAATGCCGTAGGGATATATTTTCCACCCACTGAGGTTCTAATTAACCTTAGAATGTGAGAAAAGTCCACATTAGAAAAACGTGAGACACCAAAAGGTGAGTCTCTGCTAGAGACATTGTCAAGAGCTGCATTCATAACATGTCAAGCACAAAATTGTACCACTTGTAATTATTTTTACAAAATGTTTACTGGTATAAAGCTGGAACTGCAACTTCTTAACATTTATCAAAATGACAAGTATTTCTGACATAAACAGTTTTTTTGGTAATGGAGCAGGTGAATTATGTGAGTGTTTGTGTGCGTTGGTGAGTTTAATTTATTCCTGGTTGTCAAGGGAAGAAATACAAACATGTTCATATTTAGATTCGTCCAGCGTTTTGGAGTTGGGAATTTTTTATTTGACTACAACCCTTTCAATTTCCACCAGATGGTGTGTTCCAAAAAAAGGATCTCTGAAGTAAAAATTATCACTATAGCTATTTGAGACTGAGCCAATGCAGCCATATCAGAGTGTGAAATATGGTGAGGTCAGAACAGATGCTTTAATCTAGACATTTATAAATTTGACTAAAGTTACAGTCAGATGTTTAAAAAAATCAATGGATCTTTCTTTTTTGGTTTGACATTGTCATACAGCAATTTATGTAATTTACCTGCCCAGGGATTTTCCACATTGCTCAATCTTTGCTGTCATTCACGCTTTTCAGCAACTGACACAAACGGTTTCAATAAATCCCAGTGAATGTTTTACTCCACTCTTTGCAGAATTGTCCAAAGTATTCTCGGTAATCTGTCAAAGTCAAATCGTGCAAGCCAGGCAAGGTCCAGCAACAGGACAAGGAATATCTATAGGTTAGTGGCTGGATATAAACTCACGGTACTCAGAGAGTTAATTAAAAACCCCAATAATCTCATCAACACTAGTGAAGAAATGGTGAAGCTGAATTTTAGTTCGTCAATAGGTCCCCCTGGAGGTGAAGGGGAATTACCTCACTGTGGGTCAACACAACTGAGGGGACGACACCTCTATGTATAGTTAGCAACAGGAATTTCCCAGTGCAACTTAGGTCCAGATCTTCGGGTTCAGAAACCTTGGGAACAGAGGTCAGCGAACAGATCCTGGGGACAGAACCGTAAGGCCAGATATAAACAACATGATCTGTTAGTTAGGGGAGAATAAGAAACCTAGGGCACAGAAAATGGGATCTAGGCTTACGGATCCAGGGGAGAGACGAGAATAGGTATTCAGGAGGAAATTATGATTGAAATTATTGTTGTCCAGATATCAGAAAACTGATTAAATGTGATGTGCAGAAGTCAAGACCAAAGAACCAGTGAGGGATAACAAAGATTATGATCTGGAAGTCAGGCAGTGAAGACACACTTGACACATAGTCACACCAAGCCTTTCAATACTCTGCCACTGTTTGTCTCATAGTAAACTGCTTATATAGCCAGAAACATCACTGGGAGCAACCGTAGTTGATTAGATGTAGTAGCACAGGTAGGTATAATGACTAATTACTACGTGTCCTTGTCAGAAGTAGTTTGCACCTTGGAACTTAAACCAAGAACTCCAATCTTAACTACTGTAACAGGTCTGCGAATCTCTTGAAGTGTAGTGACGGTTTATTTTGATCACGTAATTCAGCCTCTACAAAATGTAGCAGTAAAGACTCTGACACACCAACAAAACATAAAAGCCCCAAAAAAGCCTATGCTACAGACAGATGTACATGATTTGGGGGAATTCAAAGCCAGTAGAGAGTATCCCAGTCATGGTGCCCCTTTATTAGTTACAGACAAGGCACAGATTCCCATACAAGCAAAGAGCATCCGTGCAAGTCAACTTGCAACGAAATTTCGTTTTGTGTCAAATTGTGTACGTGGAATGACAATAAAGGTTGTATTAGTCTATTTTACTTATTTGTATGTTTACAAAGCTATAACCTACTTGTCAGCATGTCTGCCACTCACGTCTTCCTCCTACTAGAACCAAACATTTCCAGGAACTCAGTTCCCTCAAGATCTCCTTTTCCAATGGCTCTTTGGAGTAGACACACCAAACACAACTCCTCCTTGCTTTACCCTCTTTGAAAAATTAGCCAAGTCTGCTACTTGTCCTCAGAATTACCATTGTCCTTTCTTCCAGATGTCGTAGAACATCTGGTGTGTCCACAAAGATCAAATCTAATCGCAATATCCTTTCCATTGTTAATACATCCTAAAGGGCAACATGTCATTGTTGTAATATTGCTAACAGGGAAGTGATTGATTTATTTTAGTGCTGAAAATTAAGAAAGAGAATTGCAAAATGAGTACATTGGCGTTACAGACAAATGATGCTTCAGTTGGTCGACTGACAATGTGCTGACTTATGAACAACTAATTGTTAGCAGGGAGTGAATCACACCAACACCCCGAACTCTTTGTGGATATTAAAAAACGTGAATGAAACAACAATGAAAATACAACGCAAGCATTAGCTTTGTTATGACCAGGATGTTCTTACAAAGATCCAAAAACCACAACAATGAAAAACCCCAGACTCATCAAGATCAATTATTTTAATTCTAGCAACTTATGGAGGTAAATGTGGATAAAAGCAAAGGCAACCATACAACCAGTTAAATAATTCAATCATGATCTAAAAGATTTTTAGTATAACTGCGGAGGAATGAATCAAAGAGTAATCAGAAGATATGGCAGTAAAACTTCAAAGAGATCTTGAAAATCAAAACCATAGAGGGACAATGTGGCAAACTTCTAGGAAATGTGTAGGTCATTTCAAGCAACATAGCTTGATGGGTAGATGAACTTCCAGAGTGGAAATCTGTACTGCATGAACATCTCTGTCCATGATAGAATCAGCAGCACAGGAGGAGAGCAGAAGGGAATAACTAACCACTAACACAATAACTTTGGTGACCTTAGTATGCAACAACGTTTACAGTTCCTTACAGTGGGCAACTTCTCAGAAACATTCTCACAACATAATCCTCTGTGCACCAAACTTTGCACCAGACACAGTGAAATCAGGAATCTGTCTTTCTGTCCTGGCAAATGTCCCATCACAACCCGACAAATGGAAAGCCCAACAATGTTGATGATGATGATGATGCCTTACCGCAGAAAATATGTATCCACAGCAGCTCATCCACAAAAAGTTATTTAATTATGGTATCTATGAATTTTTTCTTGAGCTTATCTGAAGACTTTCTAAGGTATGGAAGTGTTTAGCTAATGAATATGCAGAGAGTTGGTGAACTATGCACACTATCTCCATCTTTGACTTCACTTATGAAATTCCAAATTGGCACCACTAAAATCAAAGTGTTGTATTTTTTAATTTACGGACATTAGTTGGAATCCTATCTCTGTTCCACAAAGAAAGTAAAGCATTTGGATGCACAAATGCTGGAGTTCATACATTTCAGGCATTTAAGACAATTGTAATAATAGATTTAATAATTTGAACAGGTCACCTAATTCATTTTTAGGGTGAGACTCAGTAAACGCTACCTTCCAGTTACCTAAAGTCTACATATAACTTTTCAAGACTCAGGATTCTTTTCTGTGAGTCATTGACTTGCAGCATACACTCATCTGGAATCAGCACACTGAAAAGATAGTTTGCAATCATTTCACAGCAGCCCTCATACAAGTAGAACCTGGCTCAGTACGCTCAGCCCGACTGACTAGGAGTTTGAAGAGACAGACGACACAAATGGATGCATAGGAAAAGGTTAAAGGAGCAGTTGTAGCACGTTGCGGGCAGCATCTCCCATGTTCTCCTCCAAGAAGCTGTCTCAGCGAAGAGAACGCCAGACCAGGTGTGGCTACTATGGAGAGAAGAACACTAAGAGAAAACAAAAGGTTAACAAGGTTGAAATAAACGTAACTAAGCTGATTGGACAAAGGAAGAAAGTAGCAAAGAGAGAAGTGGTCATAATGTCCTCCAGCAGTCTAGGCCTGTAGCAGCATAACTATAGAAATAGCTTTACAGGATAGCTTAATCCTGTAAAGTAAGACATGAAAGAGGTAGAGCAAAGGAGAACTGTCTGTCTAGACTGAGTTCTTCCCCCAACTGTATTGGGTATCTCACAGACTAAAGCTGGTAGCTGGTTCCACAGGAGAGGAGCCTAATAACTAACCAATCAGATCTCTGATGTATGATGGAGCTTAATAGGTGAGGGCTTTATATGTGAAAAAGAGAATCTTAAAATGTATTCTAAGTTTGACAGAGAGCCAATGTAGGGAAGCTAAAATAGGGGATACACAATCTGTCATTTTTTGTTTCATCAGACCTCTTTATGCAGCGTTTATAAACAACTGAAGACTTTTAACTGCATTTTGTTAACCCCCTGCTAGTAAACAGTGGGCTTTCAATGTACTTATAGGGTACTTTAAAGCTACTTTCAAGGTCCAAGCCCTGAGTACCTGTAATAACATGAAAATGGAGTGATGAAGCCTTTTTTTCTTAGTTAAGCCAGGCTTCTGCATCTACAGTTCAGACTTTATGACTTCCCTTACAGAGGTCCTAAGAATACAGACCCACATCAACTTTATAAATATCACGTGTCTTTTAGCTAATGGGGAGAAAAAAAAAACTTGAACTACTTCATGGTTACTGTTGCCTTGAACATTCGTACAAAGTGCGTCATTTCTGTCCTCATAAAGCTTTTACTTTGTTCTTATGTGTGGGCGAGTGGAAGAAGAAACAGTCGACCTATTTACAGCGTCATCTCCATGGTAAATGTCAATCTGTTGTCAGTTTCTGCTGTTGTAATTAACTTCTAGAGTACTTACCTTGGAAAAGAAAACTGAAGAAGGCATTGAGTAAATCTTCACTTCTATGGTTGCAGAAACATTAAAACTCATTTCAAGGAGGGGATTAGATGTTTTTTTGACGATTCAGTTTTAGCCTAGTGCTGCAGTTGGAAATGGTTTTCATTATAGGTTGTGTTGTTTAGTAATGGCTCTGCTAATTCACTGGAGATTAGAAAAAACTCTGAATCCCTATAATGTATTTAATCATAAGGCATTTCAATAATGGTTCAACAAACCAGGGTACATTTGATATTTAGCTTTCCTGATCGTCTCTAAAGTGCACATCAGCCATTTTAAGGCCACTTTGAACCTCATATATAAAACTACGCTCTTTACATTTTATAGATTAAGCAGCTAGATAGCTCAAGTGCTATGTTGCCTGACTTCCAATTGGAAAGTAATGGGTTCAAATCCAGCCCATGGCAAAATACACCACAGCATCCAGTGTGGGTCCTTAGACAAGACCCTTTGCGCTACTGCCTACCTGGCGCCGCAAATGACTGCCTCGGTGTGGTTACACCAGTTTGGCGCTAAAAATGGCTGCCTCAGTGTAATTAAACCAAAACAAATTCCTAGTATGTCCTGTATGTACCTGGGAAATAAAGTTGATTTAATCTTTAATCTTAATCTTTTCCATGCAGGAAAATTATCTTTAGAGTTTTCCAGGAGGATAAAGCCATGAGTTTTTAACAGTCTTGTTGATTTCTTTTTTCTTTTCCTTGCAATTTACGAAAGAGGAGAGTTTCATTTAATGTAACATAGTAACTAATAACTGATAATAACACGTTTTCAACAAATTCATTTTTGAACAACAGCATTTGCAAACCCATGTTAAGACCACGCAAATTGTACTTTATTGTACTGAATGACTGACCCATGGATGTTTTAGGATCCTCGTCATTATTGTCAGAATCGATTTCCACTTGGTAAAAAAACTAAAAAATGTAGAGTATATCTTTGCCACCTAATTCAGTCCCATTTGAGATAGGCAAATTAATAGAAATTACTGAGAATTTACGAGAGTGCACTTGGAAAAATGACTAAACAAATGAAAAAAGGTAAAAAAAAAAACTAATTTAAAAAAGGCATCACATTTTGGATTGCTAAAGCCTGGATATTTCAGAGCAGTGTCCTCCTCACACTCAGGACCAACGTAGTGATGTTTGTAAAGCTGTGCCATGGTTGGCTAAGATCACAAACAGGATGTCAGTACAAAAACAGACTTGACTCATAGCACGGAGAAGGTGATGATTTGGTTGTTGACTATGCGGTTAGCAGTAATTTTTGATTGTAAAGTTATTAACAGTATTTTCTATGAATATTCTTTGTGAGTTTTCTTCCAGTTCAAATTGAAAAATAGCAATGATAATAATTTAGGTATTTTGTATTTAGGTATTATACTTCTGCAAAATAACTAATTGAAAATTTTTTTTTTTTTAATGGCAATTTCCTTGTGGCATAAATATTTGTTTGTAAGGGGTTATACAACAAATCCCTGTTATACGCAAAGGTGGGCAAAGTATCCAAAATTCCACTCAAGTAAAAGTAAGTACTCAATTATGAGTAAAAAAAGTAACAGAGTAATTTTGATCATAATATCTGATTCAATATTTCAAAAGGATGCTTTCAGATGGATAAAAAAACTTAGCAATGTGCAAATTCTGGTATTTTAAATACCTAAACAAAAAATGTAATATTATGGTTGTAAAATTAGTTTAGCTATATTTGGGTAATATTTCTTTGGCAAGGAACCCTGGATGTGGTTGATTGCGTTTACTAAACTCTGGGTAACAGCCTCTTGGTCATATCTTCACATAAAATCAAATTAAAATATGTAATGTGAAATTAAGATTTTTTCATTTTACCTAAATGCTAAAAGCAGCAGAAAAACATCATAGATAGGAAAAGTACATTACTCAAATTACATGGGTAAAACTGTATAATGGTAGCTTTGTCTCCATTGAAGTTGACTTAAATGCAAAATCCTTACTTTTTTTTTTTTTGCATGTTATGTCTGCATGTTATGTTATGCATTATGTCTGGCTAAAACAAAGTGGTGAGTTTATCACTAATGTTGGTAATACAGGGGTAACATTACTATAAGAATACCAACTGCTCAGTTGTGCTTATTAATACTAGCAGGTCCACAGACATAACATTTAGGCTTAATGTTGGCTCTTTAAAGTGAATATGTTCAATTTGTTTATGTTGATACAGGAGAACCAGATGCTTCTGTGACTAACTACCTGTCTGAACAATCACCTTAGCTAGTTCTCACCATTAAACACAGCAAGGCAGGGAGAAGCTGGTCACTCAACAACAGGAAAGGGAGAACGCAGGCAGCTTTAATGCAGATAGACTGAGCAACAGGAACAGATTGCTTGTTCAACAGTAACATTGGATCAGAAGGGGAGAGTGTTGTATGGGTTTAGTGAAGGAACATCTCAAGGTACCTTATAGGAATGACTACTTGTAGTAGAAGTTAAAGCTTGGCTGGAAATCGGTATTCTAACTGAACTAACATCCAAGGCATACCAACAAAAGAATTACCAAGAGGTGTTTGCTTATTGAAGGAAACTCTTCATGAGTCAACCATGGAATGATCATGAATTTTATGTTAACTCCAGATTAAAACTGTCTGCAATGTATGTTAACATGTGTTTAAGCTTTCATACTGCATAAACTATAGTGCACTATATTCAATTGCCAATAACTACATTAAATGTAGGACACCTGGGAGATTCCAGAAACTGGAGAGACAACACAGAAAGTACATAAAGATTTTGGGTTTGGTTTGTAAAATAACACAGACAAAATACTTTTAGGAAACTAAGGTGGCTTCCATATGTAGCATCCAAACTAAGGAATAGCTGGGAAAATTCATCCATAACATCTAGAACTGTCATGATTCTCTCAAGGTTTCTGACCCAAGTGCAGTGAAGCAACTCAGAATGACACAAGGAATCAGGTAAAGTGATTCGTTTACAGTGGGATGTTCACAATCTGAAGAATTGATCTTACTTTAAACCCAGGAAAAGGTCCGGTGAGGGGAGGTGAGCGGATCGGGTGAATATTGGATTGTGGTTTTGTTGTAGTTCCAGAGGAGTAGTGTCCTGAGGACAAGATGATGATGGAGGCTGCGGTGGAGACACTGGTGCAGAAAGATAGAGCAAACATGGAGTGAAGTTTTCTTGTGGAGGTCCAAGTACCGGATGCAATCCAGAGAGTTGAATTCTTGGCAGGTTCTTGCGCATTATTGAATTGTTAAGTATTCATGGAGGGATACCTGATGTGGCACACACGAGAAAAAATCACTAGGGGCAAGACTAGAAGATTGCTCAGAAAAAGACTCAAAATTAATTTGCAAGTGATTATAAGGAGAAACCACAACAAAGAGAACCAGCCATAGATTCACCATACCTAACAATAACCTGTACTAGCTTAAAAAGTGCAGTAATTAAAACTCTTAAAATGGAGTCTTTCTAACTCAGGTTTACAAATTCCTGAATCAGAGGCTACAGTCAGCTTTCTCTATTTTTATTTACCACATTGCTTGTTGGAATCCATGCATGACAAACCACTGTATAACACTCACCGGTAGAATCAACAAGAAAACCTCCTGGGTTCTCTATTCTGAGTATTTCGCTGAGTATATGCCTTGTCCTTGTTCTTGTTCAGAAGAAGCCTCGTGTACCCTACGGGTTGGATTCTTGTTGGTTTCCTACAAGAATCCAACCTTGATTGTTCAATCCAAATAATGGGCATTGAAAGTCAAAGCAAGAACGTTTTGGACTTCTCTCATTGCAGTGGGGGCTGCAGACGCAACAGTGAAGCCGTCTACAAGAAGGGACAGAGCTGACTTTACTTCCTGAGGAAGCTAAAATCCTGTAAGATTTACAGAAAGATGTTGCAGATCTTCTATAAGTCTGTTGTTGAGAGTGTCATCTCCACTGCCCACGTCTGTTGGGGCAGCTGCATCAGAGCAAGGGACCTAAAAAGGCTCAACAACCTCAGTTGGGATCTTTTCTGTGGACATATGTGGAATCTCTGGAGTTGATGGTAGAAGAAGGATTTTACATAAAATCAAGAAAATCCTATACAACCCTGAACATCCTCTTCATGACACTGTTAATGGAAAACAGAGTCCTTCAGTCAGAGGCTTTTTCAGCTTGCAAAGCAGAACACTACAGAAGATCTTTCCTGCCCACAGCCATCACCATCTACAACAGATCCTCAGTTTAATGAGACACTCATTTAATTTAACTTTGGGATAAATAAAGTATTTTTGATTGATTGATTTATTTAGATGATTTTAGTGCACACGATTTCCAGTAAGAGTCAAAGAGCTTTGCATATGTCAGTACCGAATGATCGGATCCAGTCATACAAAACTTCAACAGAGTCCACGCCTCCAGCTACAAATCATTTCTCAAAAGCCAAAGGTCTTATATATATCATTTTACAGAAAATATCTCAACAAGATTTATTATGGTCTCATTTTTAATTTAAGAAATCGATTCACTATTAAAGGAGTTAAACAATTTGGAAAGATATAGGCACAGAATTGAAGGATGTTTCATCAAGTTGTTTGTGAGGCACTTTATGAAAAATATTTGTACATGTGAAACAAATCAGGTTAAAAAATTTCTAATGTAACGAAACCCAGCAGTTTGCATGAAGTTATTGACCTTGTTATTGTTGTCAGATGTTCAAAACTGACTAAGATGTAAGATGTAAACAGAATTAAGTCAGTCACAGCTCAGTCCAGAGTCTCGGTCCTGGTTCTGCTTTAGTACGAAAAAGGTTTAATTATCGATCCATGATCGGCTTGTGCTCATCAGCTGTTTTCCTGCTGCCAGCCCAGCAGTTTGTTTAATTAATGCAGTTTGAAATGGTCTGAATGCTGCAGCAGCTCGACAAATATCTGCAGCTCCTGCAGCAGGCGGAAACCCTTCAGCCTTGTCAAGACGCCACATCAAAGAGATGTAGACTTCCTTAGGTAATTAACTTGGACCGCTCTCAGCGAGGCCATCACACAGCTCATCATGACGCTGGCAGGGGAGTTTTGTCGCATTCCCTGAAGCCTTAGAAAATACCTCTGTCCTGACACTTCTGACAGCTGCTGCAATTTCTGGGAGATGAAAAGTAGTTGTCGACTGCCGTTTTTTAATAGACGCACTGACAAGCTGATGTTCAATATGGGGTTCTCATCGTCAGACTGTCTGCTTTCATTTGGTTCTGATCCTCGTCATCATTTCTTTTAGGCATCAGTAGGTTTTGGATCATATTAGTGCAACGAGAGAGAAACTGTAATTGAAAAACTGAATGGGTAAAAATACACTTGCTCAAACAGTCTGGTCTGGACTTTTCATTCTTACACATGTTCAGGATTTTCCTTCGCATAAAACGAATAAACAGGTCAGATACCTTTTAAGCTATAAAAAAATGTTTAAAAACTTCAACATAACTTCTTGAATAAAAACGTTGTTCTGCTTTGACATGTCTGTAATAACTTTAAACATCTATAGACTGGATTTAAAGCATTAGGGATCTATGATTTAAAAGCCCCGCTGTGGATTTTGACTTGGATATAGGTCAGAACTTTGACTAGGCCATTTTTGCGTATCAGTATGCTTTGGTCTGAAGTATTGCTTGGTAAAGCTGGCTGTATTTCTTAGGTTGTTCTGCTGATGGCAGATCGTTGGGCCCAGTCGGAAATCTTTGCAGTCTCTAGCAACTTTTCCCCCTTGATACCCATTATTTCTCTCCCCCAGCTGAAAAAAGGATGCCCATACTGTGACCATTGTATTTTACAGTTGCGAATGTGTAACAAGACTGATTTCAAATCTTAATGTTTTGGTACATATAGAGATTTGAATGTATATCACAAACATCAGTCTGGATCTTAGGTAGAGGATACAGTTGTTGCATAAGTGGGTGAAAAAAATAAGCATTTTTAGTATAAAGTGAATTTTATATCTAACAACATTTCTAAGCAAACTCAAGAATGAAACCCTCAAACAAAAGCTCAGAGGTTGGTGTTAGTGCTAGTTGAGAAGCTAAACAGCCGAAAAAGACCGGAATTTTGAGGTGGACTCGTTATGCAAGTTAACAGAAAAGGAAACTCGTTAAAATTTGTGGTTCGAAAGTGTTGACAAACTTTTAAAAAACCTTCATAAACCTTCCTCACTGCCTCCACCATTACCAATAAAAGCTTTGACTAAATGATAAGTCACAAACAACCTAAGTGAAACTTATTTTTAAATCAAATTGTTTAGACCAAATAATTTAATATGTGAAATTGCGTAGTTATTAAAAAAAAAGTTAAATATGAAGCCCAAAAGCTGACGTAAGGTATTAATGTCTCAAATAAACACATTTTTAGAGCAAAAAGTTACATTATGCAATTTTGAATTAAATGGATCATTTTACATAGTATTTCATTATTAGATGAATTTTAACAAAGTTTTTTTTCACTGGATTTTATTTTTGGGTATCAGAGGATGATAGATGAACATTTTGGTCCCCACTAGTGTCAGAGTAGCCAGAGGGTAATGGTCCTCACAGTGTCATAAATACAAGGCCAAACACACACACACACACACAGACACACACACACACACAGGCAGGTCTGGTAGCAAAAAAGCCATTCCATCTAAATGAGCCCCATTCAGCTAACTGTTCCAGTTGTCAGCACCTGCTTCCCTGTTTCTGTGTGTGTGTTTGCAGAGCTTTGGGAATGAAACACTATTACCTGAGCAAGTCAATGAGAGGCAATGCAAACATTGACAGAGAGAAAAAATAAAGAGATGGAGGGGGAAATATGAACCCTGAGGGGTTCTGGATTGATAATTTAATGGTTTCACTGGGAGAGGAGATTGGATCGAGAGTAGAACAGGAGCAATGGGGATTGGAGGACGATAAGGGAAAAAGGTGGGATTTGAACCCTTCGTGTTTCCATAGCAGCATAAGGCCTCAAGGAAGAGTTCAACTGTAGGCATATACAAAGAATATGCACAGAAAACAGAGCAGAGTTGAGCGAAACCACCGTCAGCATCAATGCAAACGAAGCAGATTTTGAGCAAAAATCATTAATTAACTTTTATACATTTTAAATGAGTGTTTGTAGCCAGTCAACTGTAAGGATGGGAGTTCTAGCTGGACCTGGGGGCATCTATGGACCTGCCTGTTGTTCCACTCTGAAGGACAATTAAATGTTCCTGGTTAGAAAGGCAGACTATTATGACTTTCGTCCTGAGGGTCGAGTTTCATCCGATTAAGCACTAAACCAGAAAGAGTCACAGTTGCAATCTGGAACAGTTATTTTTTTATACTTTAAACGGGCTCCAACATCAATACAAACAATCTGCTCATAATCAATTCGTGAAATCGGTTTCATTGATTGAGAGAGTCACAGCATCCCGAGCATTACCATTGAATGCATAACTGTGAAACACAATTGAGGGATTTTCAGTATTTGTTTTTTAAATTGTGTTTAATAATGTTTTTAATTTAAGAACAACAAAAAAATGGTTTTGTTATTTTGTTTAAGAAGGATTATCAGTTACATATTCTCATAATCTGCAGCATGTAATCTAGCAGCATATACTGGGATCAAAGGTGTGGATTGCCATAGGCTGACAACCTCCTAAAAATAAATATCATTATTTTATCTATTCGTTTACACCGTGAAATATTAATGCACACCTTTAAATTAAGTTTTTAAGAATAAAAATATAAGTTAAAAATGTTATTTCAGGCATTAAATGTCGCATTGAATTTTTTTAGTAAGACATTTAATGGTATGCTTATTTATTTTATGATGTTTATTTATTTAATTTTGTCCATTTTGACCCTTTAATGGATCACATCACAGGTCACACTATGATTGTGAAAATCAATTCATGACCTCCCTGGAGGTCTTGATCCCATTTTGGGAAACCCTTGGTTTTCTTCAATAACATAGAGAATCTAAGAACTCCTGTGACATAAACTCCCTTATTATTTATCTTTAAATATTAAACTGAACATTTGGTCATATATTTTCACTCAATGACTGAACCCAAATCAGAAAACAGGTCATCTCACTTGAGATTTAAGCATTCTGCATCCCCAGATTACTTGATTTAAATTGTTTAAAGAAGTATTTCCTATTATTATTACCCCCATTTTGGAAAGGATTAATTTGTCATTAGTGAATGTTTATGTACCAGAGGCTGTAATAAAACCCCTACTTAAGAAACCTTCTCTTGATCAAGAAGACCTAATAAATTACAGACCCATATCTAATCTTCCTTTTTTATCTAAAATCCTTGAAAAAATTGTTGCTAATCAACTGAGAGAGCATTTGATGAATAATGAACTATTTGAAGAATTTCAGTCAGGTTTCAGAGCTCATCATAGCACAGAGACAGCTCTCCTTAAAGTTACTAATGATATTCTCATGGCCTCAGACAATGGGCTCGTGTCTATTGTAGTTCTGTTAGATCTCAGTGCTGCTTTTGACACAGTCAATCACAATATCCTCATTGAAAGGCTCGAACACACTGTGGGGATCAAGGGAACAGCACTTGGGTGGTTTAAATCATATTTGTCTGAAAGATCCCAGTTTGTTCATCTAAATGACAAATCTTCTGCGCATTGTAAGGTTACTTGTGGAGTACCACAGGGTTCTGTACTTGTCCCAATTATATATACAATATACATGCTCCCTATTGGTAAAATCCTCAGACAGCATGGTGTTGATTTCCACTGTTATGCTGATGATACACAACTGTATTTATCTATAAATCCTGATGAATCCAGTCAGTTTGGTAGATTACAGGCATGTCTAGATGACATAAAAATGATGTTCTTGAACTGCTCTTGAACTCTGAAAAGACAGAAGTTGTTATCTTTGGACCAGAACCTCTAAAAAAGAAATTGCTTAGTCAGCCACTTGACCTGGATAGAATCAGGTGTGCATCTGTTGGCAATGTAAAGAACCTTGGTGTTATTTTTGATCAGGAAATGTCTTTCAAGTCCCATATAAAACAGGTCTGTAAGATTTCCTTCTTTCAGTTTAGGAATATAGCAAAAATTAGAAATATTCTCTCTAGGACAGATGCTGAAAAACTAGTCCATGCATTTGTTACTTCAAGGCTGGACTATTGTAACTCTTTATTAGCAGGAAGTTCACAC
>JAVLVB010000103.1:1077726-1094450 GCA_032876305.1 Orestias chungarensis | reverse complement strand
GTGAGACATGAAGAAGGTAGAGCAAAGGAGAACCGTCTGTCAAGACTGAGTTCCTCCCCCAACCGGATTAGGCTGTCTTCTCTACCTCTTCCTAACTATAAACTTTATCAAACAGGAAGGTTTTAAGCCTAGATTTGAAACTACACAGGGTGTCTGCCTCACGGACTAAAGCTGGAAGCTGGTTCCACAGGAGAGGAGTTGTGTTGTGTTGTTGTGTTTTTGTTAATGTGTTTTTGTTAATGTTGTTGTGTTTTTGATAATGTTGTTGTGTTTTTGTT
Source organism: Orestias chungarensis (assembly GCA_032876305.1). Classification (NCBI taxonomy): domain Eukaryota; kingdom Metazoa; phylum Chordata; class Actinopteri; order Cyprinodontiformes; family Cyprinodontidae; genus Orestias; species Orestias chungarensis. The sequence continues at coordinate 1,094,172 of JAVLVB010000103.1, read as the reverse complement.
GATGTTGTTGTGTTTTTGTTAATGTTGTTGTGTTTTTGATAATGTTGTTGTGTTTTTGATAATGTTGTCGTGCTTTTGTTAATTTTGTTGTGTTTTTGTTGATGTTGTTGTGTTTTTGTTGATGTTGTTGTGTTTTTGTTTATGTTGTTGTGTTTTTGTTAAGTTTGTTGTGTTTTTGTTATTGTAGTTGTGTTTTTGTTAATGTGTTTTTGTTAATGTTGTTGTCTTTTAGTTAAGTTTGTTGTGTTTTTGTTATTGTTGTTGTGTTTTTGTTAATGTTATTGTGTTTTTGTTAATGTTGTTGTGTTATTGTGAATGTTATTGTGTTTTTGTTAAGGTTGCTGTGTCTTTATATTTGTAGTTGTGCTTTGTACTTCAGGGCCACCGTAGAAAACACCAAAATGCTACTTTAGTTTAACAAAGAGCAAAGGAAATAACAGTTGTTTGTTTCCCACTCTTAAGGAAACAGAATCATTATTTGAGTTTCTGTTTTTTTTTTTTTTTCAACATGGTTTCTCAGAGAGATGGTTCCCATTATTTTAACCTCACTTTTCTGTTGAGTTTAAAACACAGTGAAGTGTTTCCCCTTTAAATTTGTGTTCTGTTTTCTTTATGGCCGCTAAATGTTACATATCACAAACCACATTTTAATAACAGAAAATGTTCACCTAAGGAACCACAAGTCACAGTTTTCTCAACAAAATGTAATTATTATCCTGACCTGTGTTATGTGTGATTAACCACATAACACAGGTCGGGGAACAAAGATAATTAAAGTGATTACTGCATGATGCATAGACTCAATAAATCACTTAGGGTTCACACCTGGCCTTGATTTTTTGCTGAAATCCAATTTCTTCTGCAAGGTCATTCATATTCCTAAGTAAATGGGACTGCCATCCGACTTCTATGTGAACACTTTATAAGCTCAAAGCAGAAGAAAATAGGGGTCACACAGCTGGGCAATGTTTACAGACGCAAGTCCGTGGATCGATTTTAAAGTTTTTGAGCCATAGAATGAAATTCTATTGTCACAAAACCATAACAAGGTCGGGGAACCTAAGAAAAAAGAAGACAATAGTGAGCCGTGCTGTTATAAGTAATTCTTCACATCCAGATTCATCACACCGAATTTTCACGCATTTTTGAGCTTGTGGAACTTGTATAAATGCAACTTGACCGTATTGAATTTAATACCAGATATTAAAGTGGCAAATTTCGGATTTTTTCGGGGGAGAAAATATCTAATACGGTCTATTTAGCCTGCCATGAAAAAGTTGCAAATGTGTAGCAACGGCCTTCTGTACAAACCTAGGCCAAAAAAAAACTGTCTGACAACATGAAGTAAGCTAAAGTATCTTAAAAAGCAGCCATAATTTTTTTACTTCACAGTAATGCATTGAATTTGTTTGTAGAAGGTTATGGCATGTATATAATTTGTTAAATTAATGGCATTTGAATGCATCTACAATCTGAGCCTCAGGGGATGCTATGATCATTTTCTCTTTTGTTGCACCTGTTACAAATATGCCATGGAAACATCCACATTTTCGAAATGATACGTATTCTTCGCTAACTAACTAACTAACACTTCTAAACTCATAGTTAGAATTTCTTTATTTGGAATGCAAATGGATGGATACAACAACATACTATTTCCTTCTTTTACATTAAGGAAAAGGGAAATATTAACATTACAGATATTCTTGTCCAATTACTTCAAAGCTTTTCATTAGGAATTCTGAAATCTGGGAAACGCAACAATGCTATCTTAGTCTGTATCTTGTTAGTGATGATACATTCCTTAAAGTGGGCATCAATTGAAATACTGGTTAACAGCTAAAGTTTTGGAGAGTGTTTAACGCTGTCTCTCTCCCATACAAAGCTGTTGCCCGGAGCTTTTGCGGCAACAAACTGTATGTGCTCTCTTCATCCCTATGTCCTTTAAAACCAGCTCACATCTTATCTGTACAGATGTTTCTCTCTCCTAAATGAAGCCAGTAAAGGAGCCACTGATGCCATTAACTTGTTACTTCTGTGCAGTATAGAAAGCAGACTTGGATGAGTGATTCTGCTTCTGTGTCAAACCTTCAGACGGTCGCGGCAGATGGCCGTTCATATTGAGTAGGGTTCTGCTGGAGGGTGTCCTGCTGCTAAAGGGGAGTTTTTCCTTTCCGCTGTCACTACATGAATGCTCAGTGGGAGAGATTGCAGCAAAGTCAACAACTCAATGCAAACGGCCTTTTTTGCATTTCTTCCAAAAAAGCACCGTCAAGCTTCAAAGCTGTAACATGAAAGCTATTAAAAAAAGCAAAAAAATAAAAAAAATACTTTTGCTGAACTGTTGTCCGGTGTTCATAACCTTTATTAAAACAAACAAACACACTAAACTTCAAGAAGCTGAAGTCAACAGAGAAACATTTAGCAACAGCCGAATCAACAATGAATCATCAGCAAATCCAAAAATTCCAATCAGACCTGTGAGGTGAACTTCCGTTAGTTTACTTTCATCTGTGCCAAAAACTGTCAGTGGAGTTTGAAATGTTTTTAAACACCTGCTGGCACTTGTAGTCACAGATGAAGATTTGGAAGAAAAAAAACATTTGTAGAGATATTCTGATATTCTAAAATGTGATGTGGTTTCTAAAGTTCAACTAATGGCGACCAGTAAGTTGTCGTACAAACAACAGTGACTGATGGACATGCAGAAAGAGACCTGATGATGATAAAATAAAAGCAAATGGATTCACGTTGGCTTTTTTAGCATCTTGTATTTATAAATGCAACAGCAGTGTTTTAAAAGTTGAACCCTGTAAAATCCACCAATATTAAGTTACAGTAGTATGTTTGCCTGCTTTTTCATAAATATTTGCTTTAACTCAAGGCTCATGGATAATGATATATCACTGATTTAATAGTAAGACTTACTTTTGCCAGTCCCTGTGAAGGAACATAAACCGTATTTTTACCAATGATGAAAATATGTAAACATAGTACTCATGGATTTCACATGTAAAATATCCCATTATTTGCTTGATATAGGCCGTTCCTGAAGTTTTAACCAACATGGTAATGTTAAGCCTCCCCTTGTGATATTCTAGTGTTATGTGGGGAATCATGTTTGCTTTTGATGCTGTTTTTGATCTATATTGTGTTATTGATATTACCTCCCAATATAATCATGTATTATTATTCTTGTGTAACTATTGTTGGGTTTAAAACACAAACCCTTGCTGATTTACCAAAGAGCAAAGATTAGTGAAACAGCAGCACATGCTCACGTAGGGGTCACGTAGGTGTCCTCAGGTTCTGTCTCCATTCATCTGAATGTAATAAATGTCTGTTTCAGTCTCTTATTGATTAGTCATTAATAATTTGTACATCACAGATCCGTGAGGAGTACAGGTGAAGAGTGGAGTACTCTCACAGAATAAGGGACACCTGTTATACTCAACAGTTACTGCCTGAGATTTTTGTTAATTGTCTCTCCTTCTCCGAAGGTCTCATTCAGAAGACATGTTGTCCACCTCTGGTTCCACTTAAATGTACCCGTGCCAAACCAAAGTCTCTGGTGTTGCTTCCTGGATCATCTTTTAATGAGTAATTACCGCTCCTTGTTCTCTCCACTACTCACCTTCACTGACCTCCACTCGACCTGTCCACTCAGCCATTCTATTACAGTCTCATCTGTTTCTAAACCTGACCACCTCTGCCTGGCAGTTCAGCTTCTCATGTCCTGACAGAACATTTTATTGACCTACAGCATTCCTCTCAAGATCTCCTCTAACCTTGTTATCTCTTCCAGAGTTATTGACGTTAACGTCTCTGTCCAGATGAACGTCTATCAAAGACTAACTATCCTTCTACTGATTCCGCTTTCCTGAGAATTTCTCTGCAAGTGAGTCAGAAGGTGTAAATGAAAATGTGACAAAACATGATAGCAGGTTAAGCAGACACACGTAGGGGTAGCGATATTGCATGGAGAATCTACCAGGCAATTAGAAAGCAAGGAAATGTTGCAGAGATGACAACATCTGCAAATGTGAGTGAGACAGTTGATGGAAGAGAGCATCTCAAGCAGATTTTTGCAGAGATAGGGTCTCTTTTCTTGTGGACGTAAGGAAGCAGAGTTCTTTTTTTATCACGTCTAACAACCCACTTGTTAAAGGTTGGCTTTGATTAATAACAATCTAGAAAAGAGGTTAAAAAAGCAGATTGGTCTTGATGATCCTGATGACAAGACAATGTTTTTATCATGTAAAGCAGTTTGGACTGCCTTGATGCACAAATATGTGCTGTACCAAATAAACGTGACTTCTCATGGCCACAATGAGGTTACCAACAACACTGAGGTAATTTTCTTGCTTGCATCGAGCTTTTTTAGGAAGTTCTACAAGAACATAACCCTCGTTGTACCGGAGAAACATCCAGAAATTAGATGATTGACTGCTGTATCTAGAAGGTTGCTAGTGTCATTCTATTTAAAATGACAAAGTCCAAAGTCATTGCCATCATCACAGATGAGACAGGAGATAAAATCAGAGCTGTCTGTGTTAGGTATGTGTCAGTGGGGGAAGTCCGAGTGTTCTGGTTAGCAGCCACTTAGACTCTCTAATACTCCTGCCTTGAACCTAAAATCAATTTAATCTGGTCTCTCAAAACCCATTTTACATCTGTTTTTACATTTCAATTTTTAACGTATCGTTGGCTCTCGTTAAACACGGTAATTCCTACAATTAAAAGCTGCAATGTAAAGCATTACTTACTTGATAGCACTCAGAGTAAACAATTTTCTCAGTCAACTGATGAAGCTTAAAAACCTCTATCACTCAGTGTCTTTTAAACAAGCATAAAAAAATATATGCTGTGACAAATAAGCAGCCAGGGAAGTAATATGTTGGTGTAAAGTAATTTATCATCAGTATTTTGAGGGAGCTTCTGCTTAGTGATTATTTAACGGAGAAGTGTACACAAATTTTAACCTGCTAAATAAAATTGTTAACTTGTTTTCATTTTCCGTTTAAACGCTAAACCATTTATTCTCTCAATTTACATAAAGGGCAAATTTAGTAATTTAATAAGGTGTTGAAACGTATAGCATGAGTCTATGATTTTTATTTTGCATAGTCTTCAAACTGTTATCGCTGAAAAGCTGTGAAGTATTTCTTTATCTACACTGTAGTGTACATACCTAATGCAAGTGAATGGTGTGCACGTATAAATCATCTGTGTTTATAGACTTATATAATAAGTATAGTAAGTAGGTGTAAAAGTCCGTCTGAGGTCAAAATTCAACATATTAATCAACTATTTTACAAAAATGTTAAAAAATATTGCAAAGCTGCATCATTTGGAAATAGCCTAAAGAAACATCAACCAGCAAAACCTTTAACAGTGATTCTACCTGCAAGTAAGTGTTTTAATCAACAGTTACTTGTACAAGTATTGAAAGCAATTCAATATTAATGTCAATACATTTTTTAACTGTTTGATTACAAAGATGTTTTAAATACCCAATTCGTGTTAATAGATTTAATACAAAAAGGTTTGTTCAACTATGCCTCAGTTTGCCAAACTACTTTTATTTATTTATATATTTTATTTATATAAGTGAAATCTTAACTCCTTTTTTCTTATCCTATTAAACTAAAACGTACTTTTTAAATTAAAATCGTTTTTTTTTGTCTCGTATGCCCACTTAGCCTTCAGGTTTTAGTTGCACGGCTTTATCTTGATCCACAGTTGCATTGTCTCGGCAGGCAGACATACAGGAAACACGCTGACACAATGACAGAAATAAAAGGCCTCTCGGTGGAAGTATGATGGAATCAGTGTTGTTGATTTGTCATTTGGTCGGTGCGTGGCGGGAGGCTGCCAATCTGGCACTGATACGGTTGCCATGGAAAGAGTACCGCTTTGGTACATGTGAAGCAGAAAATCTGGTGGGAAGCTTCAATATCCAAACTGCAAATTTACGCACTGAAAAGCAGAAAAGTGAAGAATCCAATCCTTCAAAAACCTGTCATTTTCTGGCCTTTCACAATGCGGCTGTCGATGAGAGATAATAAAATAGCAGCTCTGAGCCAGTCCTGATAAGGAAACAGCCACATCTTACAGAGAATACCTAACACTCTGGGTGTATTTACCTATTATCTAACTGAAGATACAAGATATGATCAAGGAAAAGAAAGAAAACTTGAATGTATTTTTCTCCCCTCTCCTACATTACCTGCTTTTCAATTGACAAAGCAGTTTAACACGATTCCAGTGAAATTTCAGCTTAAAGTCAAGAAGTGTTCACATAACCCAAACACTAAACTCATTTTTTCACATAAAGGTTTTTTTTCTTTTTTCTGTAATCTGCATCAGCGATTTAAATAAATTAACTACAGTCTTGTTGGTTACCTAACGTTCAGGACGCTGGCTGTTTCAGTGCAAGTGAGGCGGATTACACAGAAGTTACATCAGATCTGTACTGCAATCCCATGTTTACTTGTAAAACTCACAAGTCGGCTGAGTAAAGAGAAGTGGTTTTAAAAAAAAACGAACTAAAGGACATACATGGTATGTCTGCCAGCTCATAAGGTTGTATGTTAACCCAAGAAAAACACCTTTTTTTGACTCAGTTGTATTCAAACATCCCAAACTCCTGCCAAGACGTCTGAAAAAGTACTGCATTAATTACAGAACATTAAATTGTTTTCATTAATCTTGATCAGTTACAAGAATTAGGTCAGTCTTTAGATGATAAAACAATTTCCAATCAATTTGGACATTAAGAAATAAACAGCTTTTTTTCAGAGGCAGGTAAATTAATCAATATTACATTTAACTGTTAGGCTCAACTCCTTATTTTTATGTTTTACTCCTAACAAGCTGCACAGGGTTATTCTGTAGGTATTTAGTGTCCTTATTAAGACTTAGAGGGCTTAGCATGACAATGTAGCAACCAACTGTTACCATAAATAAATGATTCAATAAGTAATAAACTTACATAGTATCTCTGCCTCCGGATTTAGTTGATCATCTACTTCCTACAGTCTTTATTTTAGACAATGGTTGAAAAGTGTTTTTGTCACAAAGACATGTTTCATTTAAAATGTGTTCTTTTCTCTGGTTTGGTGTTGCAAGACTTATTCATTCATTCAGTTTAAAAGTTTAGAAGAGTAGAGGTGAGTTTTAAAAGCCCTTTAAAAGTCTCATAATTCTGAGCAACACTTTTATGGTGTCGTAACAGTTTTGGGACTTCGTCAAAGGAAAAACAATAATCTGTACTTTTCTGATTGGAAGTTGGAATATCTAAAATGGTTCTATATTAATGTTTTTGTTAATGCACATTGTTCTGGGAGATCCTTTTTTATATACAACTGTTAAGTCCATTAATTTCCCTAAAAGCCAAATACAAAATTTCAAGTCAATCACGAAACGTCATAGAAACTCATGGAAAGACGAAAGAATTCATTCCTGATTTCTAATTCATGTTAAGATTATATATTTTGGATCTGAACTGACATGAACTGTAATAAAAACTAAATAAACGATCTGATATAACCCAGACTAGCTGCTAAAATCATAGTTGAGAATTTCTAAAAAAAACAAAAGGAAAGAAAAACAACGAGGATGAGGGACCAGCGGGATTCTGTTAATTTTGCTGACTTTTCATAGCTGACCTTTTTATCCGTACAAACATCAACCTGAAACCTCCGCAAATCAGACCGACTCAAATGACAATTAGGAACAAATCTTTTACAGCCTAACAGATTTGCTCTTCATGTCTATGTACGTATTAAATCTTCCAGTAAAGGTCAGAGAACAAAATTTTGAAACATTAACCTGATTTATTTCTTTATTGCATCATGTATCCAGTTGTGTTATTATTACTATGTTTTATTGTAACATTTTTGTCAGTCCTTCTTACTCTTTTATGCACAAAACTGTTATGAGATCTGTATTTACAATGACCTGAAGAAAGATTCACAAATTATAATCTTGCAAAACCGATTGTCGCTTGTTGGAGCAGAGATGCTGCTTACAAATCAGGATAGTAGCTCAAGAGGACCAGGGTTAAAGACCTCTGCTCTTGAAGTAACATAATTTTTCCTAAGAGGTGGTTTCTACAATAGGCAAGGAGAACATTTATCACAGAGTAGAAGCCCAAATCAACTCCAGAGGAGATGCAGACAACTTTTAGTTGCGCAGGTTTTATGGAGAAACACCGTAAAAAAAAGCCATTTTTGAATAATAGTCATAAGAAGTCCCATTTTCAGTTTGTCAAAAGGCTGATTGAACCCGCGAACCTATGGAAGAAGGTTTACCCCCGCTGTAAAATCTGGTGGTGGTGTTATTATACTGTGGGGATGCTTTCCACTGATCTTTTCAGAGATCTTAAATGAAGCAGCATGTATTTGAACTGGTGTTCAAATACATCCAGCGAGAGATGGCTGCGGGAGGGTATGAGCCAGTGGTGAGCAAATTATTATCAAGCTTAAAAAGTGTTGTTGTGGTCTTGTGGCAGTTGGATTTGGCGCTAAATCTACTGGGTAATGATGACGTACGCACACGCATGGAGCCACGTAATCACGTAGCTTTCCAAGAAACACAGGTATGTGGAAAAACAAACGGTTCTTTGTCGGTTCGCTCTTGGAACCAGCCACGAACCGTCTCTAGCACCAGCACAGAACCAGCCCTTGGTGGAGAAGGGGTAAACTAGAATAACCCAGCATTTGTGCAATATGAGGAAATCTCTTATTGCATTGCATTATATTCTGCATCTACACACATGTATGTACACATTTATAGCCTTTCTGTGAACATTTAAAGCCAATATCAAATGTCACATTCCTTGTTGGTGCACAGAATCTTGGCCAATCTTTTGCGATTGACTCACTCAAAGCTCCGATCTGTATCTAGTTGAAGACTTTTAGCAAGACTTCAGAGCTGATGTCTACAAATATTGTCAGATTGGGTTAAAAAAAGGGAAATTAAAGAAACTAATTTGATTATAAAACATTATTAGGTTTGCAACAATCGTTTCAGTTAAAAAGAGGCAAGTGAAATGAAAGTTGGACCGTTATGTTACATTTTGCTCAGTAAGCTCTGAATTTTTCATTCGCTCCTAAATTCTGCTTCAGAATAATCTGAGCTAAAGATACCAAGACAATTTGGCAGAAGGGCTCCGCAGCGCTCGAAATCGTAACAACCGGGAGAAATTAGCTGCTCAACAATTAGGCAACACCGTGAATCTTTTGTGCTGTTGTCATGACAACACTCATACAATGACAGTCTGAGTTCAAGTGGTTACAAGGCAGCAGAAGGCGATGGTGCCAAAAAAGAATGGGTAACAATGTAAAGTAAAGGAGAGGAGATCACACAGATGGAGGCCAGGAAGGGGATGCTTAGACGGGGAATTTATGTGATCAAATTCAGTTGTTAGTAGTTTCCAGCTGTTCGGGATGCTGATGTAAAATAAACTAAATAACGAGTCATCCAGAAAAACAAAAAAAAGAACAGACGGCTGATTGTAAATAATTTAAAGATATTAAACCCTGTATTTTCTGTCATCATTCAGCCTCAGCGTACAGAATTCTAATGAAGTTCAGACAGGTGGAGTTGAGGAAGAAAGGAGTCGTTTGATGAAACTTGTGTGATAGTTCGAATCCCATTAGCTGAGGTTGTGGGCAGTTTTTTTTTTTTTTTTGTAAAGCTAAGCAAGACTTCAGAGGGTACAAAAACACCAAGAAACATAAGGTTGAAGGTAAGTAATTTAGAGGAATTATAGCTTATGTTAGCTCTCATTCATTAGGCCGAGCATGCAGAATACTAAAACAGATCCTGATTAGTGTCCGCCTTATGGGGAGTTTTCACCGAGCTGCTCAGTCCAGCGCTGAATCTCGCTGATGAAAGCATAATGTTGCATAAAGTTCCTCAAGTAAGTTATAAGAGCTGCACCGCATTATGCTTTATTCCTCAGGCTGTTAAACGCCACAGCCAGCAAATGCTGGGGTAATGTGAGGTTGTGCACACAGTGTAAAGAAAAGTAACCTTATGCAATTGTAGCCTCAATAGCACAGAACAGCAGGGGTTAGGAGAGGGGGACACAATGACACATATAGGGTTCTTTGTAATTAATAATAAAACAATACAACAGCTGTGCGAAAAAAACTGGAAAAAAACCCTGCTTCTACAGTCCTGCAGCGCTGACGCTGGGATGAGGCTGAGATACAGAGGGGAAGATCTCTCGATGTATTTATTATAATCTCATCTTACAGTTGCTTGACTCCATTCCATTTAAAAAGCGTTTAAAGATACTGCGCTTCGAGTAAATAACAACTCAGCATTGCCTTTGTAGTTGCCGGCACTTCCATATATGAGCAGCATGGATCAATGCTCTTCTTTGATATGATGATGTTTGATGGAAGTAATGTCCACAGCTCCATGGAAGCTCAGTGTTCATGTCATAAATTATGCTTGCGCACAGAGTGAATGGTCCCTGACATCTTTCGGTTACTCTAATTAGGAGCAACAGAACAGTTTGATTTTAAAGATGTATTAACAACAATGGTCGCTCTGCGGATCTTTGGTTTTCGTTGTTCAGCCAACTGGAATTGCAAGGTGGAATGCTGCCACCTCGGTTAGGACCTTGTTCTTAGCTTCCGATATCCGAGGCAAATGGAACACACCACTCAACTGGACTCAAAGAGATATACTGGAAAAGCCTTTTAAAGAGCTTTACACCACTTAAATGGGAAGCATAGATGTGGAAGCGTCAGCATCCTGGGCTGTATGTTGTAAGGAAACCACAATCATTGCTACCATAAATCACAGGGTGTGGGAAACATTCTGTAGAAAAATATTAAAGAAGAGTAAAACCTGAAAATTACAACATGCCCAGAGTCACAGATATATAAGTAAATTGTCCGAGCACAGAGGAACCCTGAGCCTAGTCAAAGACCAGATTTGTTGTTGGATATGGGGTCAGTAGACATTAGCTGCAGTTATAAGAAAGCCCTCCAGAATGTTATGTCCTGAGAAAATTATATATATAGATCAATGTATGAACAGGCCTTTATGAATAATGAAGTGTATGTCTGCCTCCATGCACTGACAGGCCTGTCACAATCCGACCAGGGCTGCACAATATATCACAAATATATCGTGATCTTAATATCAGTTTACGTAATATTTATGTTGCAAAGGTCTGTTAATTATATCAAGAGTTCTGAGGTTATACTTTTCATGCTGATGCAACATTTACCTGGTGGTCTCAGTTAGTAAAATATAATACCATACATAAATGACCATAGAGTAGGAAGCACAGATTAAACACAGATCTGAGGTCATCATTGCATAGGCACCTCTTCTGTCACTATCGTGAGATTTTACTAATATTGTGCAGATCTAAATGTAAACCTTGGTGAAGAACTCAAATTATCTGCCTTTCCCATTTATTGAAAACTAGTAAGTTATGTTAACATCTTCTGTCAAGGGACATAATATTATCCATAGTCGTAATACCTCAAAGCCGATGTTACATCCGTTTGGGGCAACAAGACTGAAGCAGATGAGGTTTAACTGTGGACGGGTCACATTTGTCTACTCTGGCTTTGTCTGTTTTCTGTAAATCTTCTTCACACTGATTAAAGTCCAGGGCTGCTGGTGTGGAGCCGCCGCCTCACCTGAGTCATTACTGCAGCCATTTTATTCATTTTATTCATTGAGTTGTCATGCTGTGTCTTCACGCCTCACTGCGATTCCCCTGCCCCCGTGGGCCACCAAGAGGAAAAGTGTGAGGGCCTCGGCTTTACGGCTGAAGTAAGTGTTTCAGGTGTTAAAGGAAATGCTGCAGATAAGGACTGGGTGCTTGCAGGTTTGGGGGTGAGGGTGGGTTGAGACCACAGACCTTCCATCACAAGAAATCCATTCAAACTCTCTAAGAAGTCGGAGTAAACATGACAGGAACTCTTGAGAGAATGCATAGTTTTAAAGAATATGTGTGATTTAGTTCTGTTCCCACACATTAGCAGATTCCTCCAAAAATCCCACCTATTTCAGATTAAAATGCACATCTATGTCCTCGCTTTTGCGTGACAGAGTTGAGAAGAAGGCTGCGAGCCAGTTAAATGGGAGTTACTGCTGAGTCCAGATCCTGTGGAGGTGTGCTGAGCTGTGCAGTGGAAGACGCCAGGCAGCTTGAGCATGGTGACAGAAAAGAACAGCACAATCCCACATCGCCCCTGTCTCCACGTTCTCTTTAGTTCCTCAATTGGTTTCCCAGCATGAAGTCGCTGACGATGAAAACGCTGGCTGTCGGCAACAATAGGGGCACCCCCTCCCTGTTTATGTCACAGGAATCCTGCTTTAATGTGTGTGAAATAGAAACAGTCAGAGTCAAGATAAAGTTAGACTAAACATCTCTGAAAGCAATGCTTACAGACACGCACGGCGCCAGCAATCTGGTGCTCCTGTGACAACAAAAACCAAATTGCTTTGAATTGGACATTTGTTGACTGCCTACAGGAGACCAAGAGGAGACAAGTTAGGGGGGGAGGTGGAAACATTAATTTGTTACTTACACACAAGCTGAGGTAGGATGCTCACCAAAGTCCTTCTGCAATGATGTCATTGATTCATGTCGTTAAACACACCCCATTCACAGTATTTGCTGGAGAACGCTGGCATACAGTAAGAGCTGCTGCTGACTAATCTGTAGTTAGGTCAAACCTGCAGGAGCATGCTAATAATTTGATATCTTGCCAATAGACTTCTCTTCGCTGATTGAGTGCTGATAAAATGAAGGCTGACGTTTGTCATGCATGCTCACTGCGAGAAATTGCTGTTAAGTCTACGACAACACAAGCTATCGTCTCGGTGTGCTAGTTCCGAAGGAGTGAATTCTCTACGTCGATGGGTTGACGCAATCTGCTGGGCTTCCTAAGATTAGAAACTTATTTGAACTGATTTGTTTATGATGTATTTATGATTTGAATTGATTTTCTTGTAAAGTCCCTGGAGACGACACATGTTTGGAGCCAACTAAATAAACTGATTCTTGATTCTGTAGCAAAGTATCGTCAATGCACTTCTCTAGAAAAACTGTCTCAAATTGACATCGTTACTTTTTCCTTTCTTGTTTTACTTAATTTTTTTCTCTTTCCATTTTTATAGGCACCGTGTTGTTTTATCACTGTGGTTCCTCCAAAGGTCTGCAACTAAAAAGCACAAGTCCACTAAAACAGGAGCAAACCATTGTAGGCAGATACAAGGGGGTATTCAGTAAATATGGATTTTTTCATTTTGGTCTACAAGTGGTAGCATTAAACAATTGCTACAAACCAATGATAGCATTAATTATATGATGATTATAAAATTATTGTTTTGGTTTCCTTGTCAATAAAGTTTTACTGCCTCCCCCACCACGGCGCATCTGTTTATTGAATTATTCAAAAATTACTTTTTTAATTGGAGCTCCATTGTGTATCAGGGATGAAACGCATAGATATTGATCTTGTGTTCGCAGCATTTCTTTGATTTATTTAGAAGTTTAAAAATGTTTAATGCCACCTTTTCAATTTGACATTAAGTAAAGATAAATGTCCCTGAATGATTATTAAAGTGCAGACTAGTAATTAAAAACCCAAAGACCTGTAAATAGTACTTTAGGGACTATTAAAGAGAGACGATTCTGCTGCTATATAAATGATTGCATAGTAACATCTGTTGCTACATTTTTTTTATGTGGAATATGTACATTGTCTTGTCAAAGTATTCACGCTCCATCATGCTTTTTTATGATTGACCAGAGAGCTGAAATCTACAAATGGCGGTGAAAAAAAGACATAATAAACATGAAGACTTTAGTTCTTTTTTTATTTTTAGCAATAGCTGCTAAAAAAAATCTATAAATATCAATTTCCTATAGTTTTCTTTCTTTCTTTTTTTCTTTCACAATATTTGTCAAAATGTAATTCTGTTTATTCAAATGTAATTCTGTTTATTTTAAAACCTAAAGCTAGAGGTCAGGTGATGGTTCTTTCACAATACCAAATTTTATCTGCATAAAGTTGTTCAACATAAATTTGCTTCTAACATGAAAATTAATTATATGTGCCTCATTTTGCGATACATCCCAGTAAAGAAACTTTAGCCTAATCCTTTCTATCAAAATTGTTAAAACAGCAATAATAAAGAGTTTGCCACAGCACTGCAATTAAATTTAGATCTATAAATTGACTTTGACTAGACCATCATGTGTATTGGGTGAATTGATTTTGCTTTTGGATCCTTCGACAGCTGTATAGACTAAGTGACCTGAAAAACAAGAACTATTTGTAAGACATTGTCCCCTTTACAATTTATTTAAACAGAAAGTAAATGTAACCAAATATAGAAATTCATGCAGATGCTAAAGTAGTAGAGGAACTCAGCCTAGTTAGTCTTACAACAGATTTGTCCCATCAATTTACAGAACACTTTTTTAAAGCTTTCTCAGAATTTTTATCCTTTCTTTGTAATTAAGTTAGTAAGAATATGCTTTACGTTCTGTTCTGGGTTATTTTGTGAGCCTCCAAATGAGTCATAGATGCACTCTTGGAGTATTTTTGGGAGTTCAAGTTTCACTGTTGCTTTATGTTTTCTCCATTTGTGGATAATGGATGTCACTTTCGCTTACTGTGACCTCCCTTTGTTGGTGATACTCTTTATGGAGTGTATACAAACACAAACATACACAGATGATATGTCTTCCTATTCTCACAGGATATTCCCGCATTGACTTCCATTCATTTCTTAATCCTTAATATAGCTTAAACCTACAGCACTGCTTGAGTTTCAAGGCTTTTCATGGATCTACTAGGTTCTCATTTAAGATCATCGTCCAACCTCTCATCAACTCCCAGAAAGTCCTAACCAGGAGTCATAAAACTTTTATTTAACGATAAATAACAGTAAAATCCAAGCCTGGTCAAGCAAGTAGAGGAGAGCCGTGTAAAACGAGTCACGAAATCAAGGTAACCTGTTCTTAACTGGTATATTTGCATATATTTCAGGATGTTGTGGGTGTCTTCTAACAATCAGCCACCATTTCTCTGCTGTGTCAGGATTCCTGTTTTTATCTTTGTAGTCTTTTTGTTTTGCTTTTCCAAAATCATTTTTGGAATGACCTTATTTCTTCTGGACATCCTGTATGTCTGGGAGAGGCAGCCTTATCAGAAAGCCAATGTGACTGAGGTTCTGTGGTATTACTTCCTTGTGCTGGTCTCTATCAGGCTCCACGTACTGAAAGAGTTCAATTTCACCTTAATTTGTGCCCGCAGCTAAAATTATGCAGTTCAATGCCAGCTTTATGACCTCGTGTGATTGCTCATAGATAGATAGATAGATAGATGGATGGATGGATGGATGGATGGATAGACAGATAGATAGATAGATAGATAGATAGATAGATAGATAGATAGACAGATAGATAGATAGATAGATAGATAGATAGATAGATAGATAGATAGATAGATAGATAGACAGATAGATAGATAGATAGATAGATGGAAACTTGTGTGAATATTGTATTTCTTAGAATTAAATCACTACAGACTCTATAAAACGAAGCTTTAATCGTAACTATTTCCTCACACAATCATGTTTTTTTCCTTTGCATCATCTTAAAACCTGCTTTTTAATCTACTTTATTTATTCCCCTCTAATAAAAGTTCTCATTAATTATAATTTTTTTGCATTTACTCTGGTTATCCTCACCTGGTATGAAATGTTGCAGTTCATGAACTGCAACATTTCAGTGTGAATTCAGAGTATATATGTTAAGGGTGCAATGCTTTCTCATAGCTCTGCAAAGCCATTTTTATCAAAGTTTGTTTGCAGAGAGCAACTGCTGGACCCGAGGTTTATGAAACCACTGAAGCCGAACCATGTACAATACAGTTGATGTAAATTGAAAAAGCACCTTCAGATGAGCAAAAAAGCCCTTTATAGCTTTTTTTTTTACTAATCTATGGTGTTGATTTATGCAATTATTTCAGATTATTGGTGATTGGTTGTTACGCTGGAGAGGTTTATGCTGTAATTTCAAGCAGTTGACCTCCTGTTTCCAGTAAATAGACGGTGCTCTTTTTGCTCAAGCTTTGACAAGAATATGTGCATGTACCTCAAGTTGTTTTGTGAATTTGTCCCTCAGCCCTCAGACTTCCTGATTGCTGCCATTTGGTCAACCATCGCATCTGCTTGCTGCAATTTACAAGGTGTGTGTGTGTGTGTGTGTGTGTGTGTGTGTGTTTGTACTTCGTGACATATCAGTACATTTTTATGATAACACACCTTCAATATCAGGACACGTGGAAAAATGAGGACATTTTTTGCGTCCTCATTTTTCCAAGCATACTACAGTGTTGTAGATGTGCCATACATGCTACTAAACCAAAAATCTCCACTGTCCTAAAT
>JAVLVB010000103.1:1059768-1074768 GCA_032876305.1 Orestias chungarensis | reverse complement strand
GCGTGGCATCTACTGGACGTACATTTGTATTTGCACCTCTACGCTGATATCCCCAAAACTGTATTACTTTTGGTATCAAAAGTAATAAAAGCCAAAAGTAATAAAACTAAATAATGGAGTGCAGATGTGTGCAACTTCACTTACCTGTATGTTAGAGCTACTCTGTGAGGTTTGAGATTGAACATATTTGACCAAACAGCTTCGTGGCGACTAAGGAACACAGATGTTTAGGGATAAGGATGTGGAGAAGTTTTGAGCAGAGGTTAGAAACTAAACTGTTTTTCAGTCCTAGCTTAATCTTTGAATTCATAAAACTGAACCATTTGCCTTGTGTGCTCCCTGAATTATTTGCCAGGGTCTTCTCCATTTTTTATATCATGTGACACTTTCTTCTCAGTCACAAGTGGATTCACTACCTGCAAGATGTCTGTCACCTCCCATAGTCCTCCATCTTGTCTACGAGCCTTTGTTACCTTTACAGATCAGTGGCTCCGGAGCTCTCTCTGTGAATCACAAGTTGCAGCCAGGCATGACGAGACTGCTGTCGAGAGATGCTGATCCTGGTCACCTCCCCAGCATTGTTGATCACCACCAACCTTTTAAAGCCTTCTCTGCCACGGATCCTTCAATAATACCTTGCAGTATGGAGCTAAATAAAGGGCAATCCTGGATGAAATCCAGTTAGAGGCTGCAGAAGACTTGAGACTGAGGTGGAGGTTCACCTTCCACTATCAGATATATGTAATTTTAAATACAATGTGATTTAGATTGTGAGGAATTTTTGGGTTAACATTTTTTCCTTATATGTGACATAAGATTCTTTATTTTCTCATATCGGATTTGATTTTTTTAAAATAAAAAGCTGTAACAATTAATTCAAAAAGGAAAAACACTATTAAAGCTCAGCTTTGTGTGCAGACCTACGTTCGTGACATTTGGGTTCCAGCACCCTGTTCAGTGTCGACTTGAATGTGTGCATCCTTCCCTCGTCTTAGATTAAAGCATATTCATGTGTTTAACGAACCAAAGCCAAGACCTAATTTAAATGGAGAATCTGTGGAAGGACTTGAAAATTACTCTCTGTAGATGTCTCTATCTAGTCTGACTGAGCCAGGTTCATGGATGTGCAAATGTCTTACATACTGACTCAGGGGAGCATAAAACAAATGCATGGCATGTTTTTTATATTTTATTTTTCTCAATCATGCATCAGATTTTCTGACTTTGTGTCTGTGATGTGAAGTCAGGGTAAAATACTAGCAAAAATAAAATGTAGGAAACATGATGAAATGTGCAACATGACTTTAGACTGAGTTTTCAAAACATCACAGTTTGAAAGACCTCTGCTTAAAAAAGTTTATCAGCAAGAACATTAAAGGGTGGGCTGACTTGAAATATTCAATATAAATCTGCCTTTGTAGATCACATAAAATACTAAAATAAATGTAAAATATTATAAGTGCAGATTGTGGCAATAGTGAGGAAAGAAAACTGTATCTTGTCCATTCCACTCATTGTGGGGCTACTAGCTCTTAAATTGAATTTCAGAGTTAGAATATTAATGCAATCACCTAATGTCCGCTACATATTTGTATTTAAATATTTTGTAGAAATATCTATTCACCTTAACATTAACATAAATTGTCTGACATGACTGAAAATAAGACGGCTAATAAATCAAAGCACGTCAATCGTTTTTTATATATATATATTCACTGTACCAGACATGAGAAGGTCGCTGTTCTTTAGGTAAGACGACTTGAACAGTTCAAGAAGTGCACCACAGTCTGGCCCTGGTGTTTTTAGGAATATGTCAACTGTGATGAATGGTGCACTGATGTCCCAACAGTAGCAACACTGTAGTTCCATCACAGTTTGTATTTGTGCAAACGTCAAAGAACAAGTTGACTATTGCCCAGACACTGAACTTAAGGTCATTATTAAGAAGTTACATATACTGTTAGCCGGCGACCATTTGTGGCTGGATTTCCAGTGAGAGAGGAGATTGAGGCAGGGTAAAGCGTAAGTAGCAGTAGGTTTATTAGATGCAACACAGCATACAGCATCAAGCCTCCCTAAACAGACACAATTACAACCTTACATAGGCACAGCTGATAAGAGGACTAAACCATCCTAAATAACATTTACCAATTCAAAACTTCAACCTAAAACATGTATGTTATCAAATATATACCAACATTTTCTCCTATACTGTTTCTAAATATTTTATATTTTTATACTCACACCAAAACACCATAACATACAAAAAACTATGTACCCAACTCCCCCCACCCTTTCCATGGTCTCTCCCTGAACCTATAAATTGAGTCATTTATTTGTTTTATAATAATTATTCAATGAAACACTCCACAATACACTGAAACCACAGAACAAAACATGTTTTCAGGCCCAAGCGTTTGTTTAACAAATAATAGCAAAAAAAAGTGTTAACTTTTTTTCGTAAGAAAAAAATTCTTACAAATAAAATATTAATTTTAATCATCAATACAAAGTGCAGTCGGACAAATTGTGACTTACCATATTTTCTGAACTATAAAGCAGGTGTTATGAGAGGAATGCTAAAAGGCGCCGCTCACAACTTCACTTTGAACAGCTTTTGTATATAGCATGATTTTTGTACCTCCACGTTGAGCCCACATCATTACTCAGTTAAGAGCTCAGATCTGCTGAAGGATCATTTTAAGCGTGTGCGCTCGAATCTCACACACGCGCGTAACTCTGTCTCTCTTGGCTGGAGGCGTTGCTCACTCGAATTAATTTGCTTACCTCGGTTTTTCCCTGTAGTGGTGCGATGGCCGCTAATACCGTACCTATCATGTCCCAGAGTCAGCAGGAAATGGTCCGACAGTCAATCAAATGGAGCGCTTACAAGAGTTGGACAACAACATTCTAACAGATTTTGGAACTCACACACATAAAGCGTACCGGATTATAGGGCGCAGAAAATGTAGGAAAGACTCCTAGGTGCGCCTTTTGTCTGAATAATACAGTACCATGATTTCACTGCTCCTCTGACAGCGCTGGTGGTCCTGACTCCGCCCTGTTTATCCAATCAGGATGCAGAACACAATGCACTGTGAACAAAAAGCACAAAAAAATCTGCAAACCCGTGAAAGGTGAACCCCGTCATAGCGAGAGTTCACAGTACACGAGGTACAAACATAGATCTTTCCTCCAAACGTGGTTCAGAGACTATTAAACCCTTTAAACATGGATTAGATTAGCCTACAAGTGAAGTGTTTCAAACTCAACCTTTGATTTAGCTTCGTCTGTTGTTGTTTTTTATCTTGCTACTACACTTTTCTACCATGTTGCGTAACATCCCTCCGTTGAGGATGAATGCTTGCTTTCCCAAACTGGATAAAACTGGTGTCAGTTCGTAACAGAGAACCAGAATTTGAAGGCACCCAGCCCATTTTGACAATGAAAGTTCTTCTGGTGGAAAGACACTAAAAATGGTACCAATACATTATTACCCACGCAAGTACACTGCAGCAGGATGGATCCATGTTTTCATGTTATTTACAGTTAAATCTGACTTTCCATCTGAATATTGCTCAATGAACCCAACAGCATATCCCCAATCCTTTATAGTCCAAGTTTGGTGAGCCTGCATGAATTTTAGCTTTGGTTTCCTGCTCTTGGTTGAAAGTGGCGGCCAGCATGATCAAGACTAAGAACCATGCAATGTTCAAAGGCACCTAAATCTTCCCCCTTTCAGATTCTCACTTTGAACTTCAGTGAGTCGCCTTTACCACGCCTGGATGCCTAAATGCATTGAATTGCGGGATTATGGTTGTTTGCTGTACATAATTAATTGTTTGGTGAGTCTATTTGTTATTAAAAATGTTTAAAGAATGTAAAGAACAGTGTAATTCTTCTATTTTCTAAAGCCTAAACCAAGCAGCCCAACCTTTTCCATTTACAGGGAAGGAAGAGGTTGCTGCCTGTGGAGAGCCATATGAGTTTAACCTTTGATTTAAAATGACTGTTTCCCCAACAGTGCAAACCTTCGATTGGATTTAAGTCAGGTCAACGGAGTTGAAGGTAAATACACACTTTGATCTACCGGCTCGCTCTCCACACTCTTGACTTTGCACTTTGCAATTTCCCTGTCAGACTGTGCAACTGTATGTTCTGCCTTCTGCTTCGCGCAATCTTTTCATGTCAGGGGAACACATCCCTCTCATTTTTCAGGCAGTCAGTTCTTTCACATCATTTGACAGTTCCTCCTTGCTTGTTTTCCTAGTCAAAGAAAGATTCCTGATTCCAGCTGCACGATATATAACACTGCAGTCCTTTTATTACAACGCTGTTACACTTTTAGACCGGCAATAAAGAGCAGTAACCCACTTGACCGAGAGCTTTACTCTGATCTTAAATCAGCTAACAGGATTTTAATGACAAAGGCTTCTCTTCTCAAATAACTCTGCTCTCTTGTGGATTTCGTTCTCTGCTCTTCCAGCTTCCCCTCTTCCTCGCTCGCTCTTCCCTGCATCTCCCCTGTCTTCCTTGACTCTGTGTTTTGATTTAATTGAGGAGGAAGGGGGTGCACTGTCCACACCCACAGCCAGAGTGCAGAGAGCGAAACCTCCAATCAGCAATGTCAACACTTTGCAGCAACGCGTTGTGAAAAGGAGTCTGACTTCACTCAGGATAATCGCTTTTCGAGTTCCTTTTACATTCATAAAAAGCAGAAACATGCACCTGCATTCTAACTCCTACAAAGGCAGAAAGAGGAGAATAATAATAATAATAACTCTACGCAGATACAGGCAGGGATCTTCCTCTTGACACATTAACATTTAAATTAACATTTATGTGGGCACAGGTGTTCCGTTTATTGGGCGTTTAACAACGGCTACCGCTCAACCAATCAGCACGTAGGACAAGAAGTATCCACTTTATGTGTCATCATTAACGTGGCGGAGCACCACAGATGTCACACTCTTCCCCGAACGACATGCGTGTCCCCAGATTTATTTTCTGACTCTCGTCTCGAACGCTTGCTTGAAATCATTCTTTTCCTCCTTAAAACGGAGAGACGACAGAGGCACACGTTCGCAATGATGTTTTTGTTTTGATATTTTGGAGAGGTTGGTCCCTAGGGAGGATGGCTGAGGGGGGAACAAAAGTTAAATGAGAAACTGAGCCACGCAGCGTCATCTGTGAGGCTTTAGCTGAGGATGTCACAGTTCAAGCGCTCTGGATTACGGCTTTAAGAGGAGCTGTCTGTCTACACAGCCTCTATGTGGATGTGTGTGTGTGTGTCAATGCTGCAGGAAAAGCTTCTCCTGTTTGTTTATCAAAAGACAATTAGGCTTACAGTTGAAACCCAGAGGTCTACAGACACTGAACTTTTCTTTTACTCAATGATTCGATTTGGACTGAACATTTCTTGTTTTTGACATAAACTGTGACAAGTAAACCCTAACTCAAGTCTATCAGCATCCTTTTTCTATTAGTTTCTCTTCTTATATAAATAAAAAAATGCTTATTGTTCTCATATTAAAATATCAAAATTCCCCAAAGATGTATTGTAGTTGCTGAGGGTGGTAGGCAGAGATGATCTCCTGTTGCAGTCAGTGTTGCTGCAAAATGGACGGCCCTAAAAAAACAGCATCCAACTTGTTGGCTAACGATATCATATAAATGGAAAGGTTTGTTTAAACTTTCTCCTTTTCTCTCTGTCATATTTTGTTATAAATTTGTTAAATTCTGAAATATTTGGCCTGAAATCTCAGTGCTGCCCTCTATGAATGAAATGGTGGCTACAGCAGCTAAATCTTCGTATTGGTAGAAACGGTACAGGTTAGATCATGTCTATGGTCCTGGAGCGCCAGCGAAGAGTGGTTAATGCTTTAGAGCAGTATTAAAGCATTGGATCTTGAAAAGGAAGCTTTGGTTCAAGCCTTGAACCATAGAAATGTGACCCTCCTTTGAGTTGTGTGTATATGGAAATTAAATTCCCTAATCACACTGAATTAGGAAATTGTGTTGTGTTGATTATTTGATTAAATTGGGTACATTTCTATTTTGGATTTTTATTTAACCACTAGTTTGTTTTGGATCATTGTAATGCTGCATTACCCAAGTTTAAGTTTAAAATAATTAAAATCGCATTAATTTCACATGCTAAAAAAGTCACATGTGAAAGCCAAATAACACATTCAAGGTATGTGTATAAAATATCATACGTATAAACAAGGGTTCGGAATGCTGTAAAAATATAATTTCCTTGTTTTTTTGTATTGGTCTAAAATAATTCCCTGTAAGATATGCACATCATATCATAATCAAGTCAGCAAGGGGTTTAAACAAGAATCCTGTAATTTCTGCTTATTATTCCTCTCTAAGGGTTGCACAGTTGAAGAAGGCGCTTGAGTTTGCATTTTTTCCATGTGCATGCATGTAATCTGGCTTCATCTCACAATCAAAAAGCATGACTATTCATTGGCTGCAATACATTTCCCTATTGTGTTTGGTCTTATGCTTTTTGAGTTGCTGATGATCTGATTCCGTTTCTCGCCCGAAAAACCAAGAAAATGAAAACACAGGTCAATGTGGTTGGATGGATGCCTTAAAAAAAATACTGTACTTTTAAAAATGTATCATGTAATTTGCTCACAAACATCTGATAGGTGCTGAGCTTTTGTTTGGCTTAAACAGTTCATGATCATACATGTGAAAACAAATGTTTTATCATACCTATGAATAGAGCTCTTTACCATTTCAGACCCTTATTTCAAAATTCCTGCAACAAGTAGTGATATGGAGTAAATAGCTTGTGAAAACAAGTTTGTGAAAGGGGAGAGAGCACCAACAGAAATGGGACCTGTGAGTTTCTCTCTGCAAAATGGAGGCAATCACCATTTTTATATATCCATGCAAGTACTCAAGAAGAATCAGACATCTCCACCTACCTGTAATGTACTTCACTGTCAAATCAGATGAAACCTTTAAGGCTGATGTTGATGAACAGGTGAAGTGACAAGCATCTGCCCGTTGTTGCCAGTTCTTCCACTCAGCTCCTGAACCGTAATCAGCTCAACGTTCCTGCTGCTGCAGGCCAGAGTGATTGCCTCTTGTTCTGACAGTCCTGGCAGTGGCAACAGCGAGCACAGCCAGGAAACACATTAGCAATTCATCACCAACCTATGACTGAATCACACACTTTAGGCTGATTTCACCCAGTAATCTGTGATATGTGAACTTCACAGCTGTAAAACAGGAAAACAACAGAATATGACATACTTGTACAGGCATGTGAACAGATGAACTTGGCATCAAAATGAAAAAAAAAATATTCATTCATTAAAAAAGGTACTTGACATATAAAATAGTTTAACAAAACTAATCCCAAATGCAAACTCTGTGCACAAGAGTCCTGCTTTTAAAATGGCAACCATTTTTCTTACGATTATCGTCTGATAATTGGGCCAGATCCTAAAACAAATTACCTAATTAATATTGTGCTTAAACTCGATTAATTTCTGAATAGGAAAGACTAGTATGCATAATTTCTAATCTAATATTTCAATTTCTGCTGTTTGTTTAAGCCTTATAGCTGCTGGACGATGCTGGAGAGACATTTTGTTAAATCTCCTCCATTACCAAAGGTTGGTCCCATTCTCAGAGTCTTCTTAATGCCTCTTATAGATGCCTAACAAATAGTTTATGATATAACAACTCTGAATGAAATATACAGGTGAACAGATTTGGCTGTTTTTGGCATTTAATTATTGCACAGATTTTTACCTGATTACCACAATTACTTTTTTTAACATCTTCTTTCTTATCATAAATGCTGTTTTTCTATTTATAATATGGAGCACAGAGCTATAAAGAAAGAGTTTAAGTAACCTTGGTAACCGCTGCTGTAGTATCTAAGAATATATTAATATAATTTACCATGAAAAAGCTCTAAAATATTTAAGTGTAAGTTATGATGTAATATGTTTGGACATAATCTGAGCTCTTTAAAGGGTCAGTTATTAAAGTAGAATTATTTAAATTATTGGTAATGGTTCTAATGTCTGTGGTGCAAAGATCTTACAGAGGCCTTGTTGAAGATTCGCTAAAAACTCAGTGTGTTGGAAAGTTAAGAAGCTAATTAGATGTAAAAAGACAGTTTTTCCTAGTTTCCAGCTCCGAACCGGGCAAGAAATCAGCTGATCCAAACAGTTCACCTTACAGTAACACTTAAGTTTATCAAAACCCGGTCTGGGTAAAGGTAAGAATGGATTCTGCCTTATTGTTGTAACTGAACAACTGTAAAGGACTGCTTATGTGAAGTGGCTGCAAATTCTTCTATATGTGTACAGCTTGTTTACACATCTGATTGGGCTGTATCACTGCAAACGCACAATCTTCTAGTCCATTTTCCTCCACACACACATTACATTTTCCATTGAGCTTAGTGCTAACTTCGCCAGAACAAATTAGTTTTAGCTTTGAAGCTAGTGCTGGTGCTCGCCACAGTTTTAAGAGTGTGACTCCCCAGTAGTTAGAACACAACCTTTTTAAATATGGAGACCATTACCCCAGTCTACCAATCCAACACAGCAGCCCCCAATGTTGCAGAGTTGCATTAACCAACACAACCCTACAACATCCAGAGCCTTAATGAACTCTGGAAAAATCCATTCAAGCCAGTGTCCTACAACCCCTTTTTAATCATCTAAGTGACCTAAGCACCAGGGATTGGACAGCCAACCACAAGGTCCCAACCTTTGCTTCCTCACTGGAAGACATGTTGGTCGGACTGAGAGGTTCTTTGAAGTTTCCCACCAACCCACACCACCCCGGCTTCAGGTCAATGCCACACAATCCCCATTATAAACAGTGTTGACAGGACATAACTTCACCCCTCTGAGATGCTAGATGGTGGACCAGAGCCGCTTCAAAGCCATACGGAAGTCATTCTCCATGGCCTTTCCGTACCCCTCCCAAGCCTGAGTTTATGCCTTAGCAACCACCCGAGCCCCATGCCGAGCTGACTGCTGATACCCATGACCTGCTTCTGGTGTCCGACAAGCCAAAAATACCTGATGCGAGTCCTCCTCCTGCATGACAGCATCTCTCACCACTGATGTCCACCAACGTGTACAAGGATTGCCACCACAAGAGACACCAATAACCTCTCAATGGAGGCACAGAACACGGCATACTAGGACTTAATGTCCCCCCACCTCCCTATGAACATGTGTGAAGCTCTCTCAGAGGTGAGAGTTGAGTCTCCTCCTCAAGGAAAATTCTGCCAGGCATTCCAAGCAGGCAATCTACACTCATTTGAGTCTACCAGGTCACAATGCCATCATCCCATGGAGTGAACTCACCACCAGGCAGATGCCAGTGGACATCTCCGCTTCCCTCTTCACCCGAGTGTGCAATACATGCAGATGTAGATCAGACGACACAACAACTAACTCCATCAAAGAACCGTGGCCTATGGTGTCCTGGTGCAACACCACAAATTGGCAACCCTCCAGGTTTCATTGTTACTGCCTATGTGAGTGTTGAAGTCTCCCAGTAAAACAAGGGAGTCCCTTGGATTGGAACTCTCCAACACACCCTCCAAGGACGCCAACAAGGCGGAGCAATCTGAAATGCTGTTTGGTTCATAAGAACAAACAACCGTCAGGACCCTTCCACCCCATCCGTAGGTGGAGGAGGGCTAAACTCTCATTAACCGCAACTCCAGAGTGGAAGATTGTCAAACCCCTCTGAAGAAGACTAGATCCAGAACGAAAGACGTACGTTGAGGTGAAGTTGAAACTCTCTATCTGGAACACCATCTCAGCTCCTTCCTGAGAGGCGTGACATTCCTCCCAAAGAAAGCCTGGCCACCAGTTTCTCGCCAGTTTGCCCCCCCTCCATGCATGGCTCCAGAGTGGTGCCCTGGTGACCCACATCTGGGCGAGGGAAGCCTGTTTTCATGAATCGTATTCATCAAAGGGGTCTTTTGGGCCGCACTTTAACAGATGACTCACCTGGGGCCTGTTTTCCTTTGGTGACCCTACCAGGGGCATAAAGCCTCCAACAGCATAGGACACTCAAACCACTCCACCATGATAATGGTGGAGTGGAGGGAGGGGATAAGAGAACTATTACTACATAATAACTTCAAACATCCTAACTTCAAAAAGTATAAAATAACCCTTTTAAGCTTTACAAGTAGTTTCAATAGGGTTTTATGCCTTTATTTTGAACTTTGTAAGTAATCAATTTTTTAGTAGGCCAATTTTATTGACATAGCTGCTTAATAAAAACTAGGTCATAAACACATAGTTTTATTATATAGTCCACTCCGTTCTTGTAACTACAATCTTGTTAAGAGAATTGTACAGTGATTAGATAGGTTAGCTTTATTAAACTTAGGAGAAGCATGCCCTGGAGAAGAAAGCTAGAGAATGCACAAATTTAAAATACTATAGTCAAATGAGCAACAATTTTGTACAACAGCAGTAACTATTGCTTAAGCTCACTTCATCCGTCATGGTGTGAGAAATAAAAGCTGCAGATGGTCTATTGTTCCAGGAAGTTGATAGCAGATGCAGTCTGTGAAATTAAACCTCTGACATATCCCTGTTGATAATTGTGTATTTGTAGGCGGAGGGACATGGTAAAAACATGGATACGTTTATTCCAGCATGATAAATAATTAACAAATTTCCAAAATCATCGTCATCCAACAAAACAAAAAAATAAAAAAATGTATTGCCTTGTGAAAAAGCTTAATGTTACAGTGTAAACATTTCAGTATAAAAAAAAATGATATTTGTCTCATTAATTAAATTAATTAATCATGTTTATTAGAAATCTGTCTGAAGGGTGATTGTTACTTTTATTTATTTATTTGATAAGGTATTCATGCTGTACTGCATTTTTTACATTAGTGTGAGGATAATAATGTGATGAAATCATAATTATCCCAGAGATAGTCTGTAAAGCCATGTTGTAAGTATAACCATGATTGAAATATAAATGATGCTGATTCTTTACACTACTTTTTTCAGTGTCTATCTGTTCAAGGTTTAGATGGTTATATTCAAACGGCAGTTCTTGATGTCTATTTGTTTGTTTGTTTGTTTGTTGCATGTGTAGAAAATGTCAGATGGTTCGCGCTTGCCTGCTGTACGAAGACAGCCGATGTGTGATTAAACAGAACTAAAAGGACAAGTGTTCGATCAAACTCAAAAGGTTGTGATTTCTTAACCATCATCATGAGAACATAAGCTTTTAGAAACACTTTTTTACATTCAGGTAAACAGTTTTGATCTTAACAGCTAGAGGGTCTTACTGACATTCTCGGTAACACCACCTGTTGGACAAGCCAAATTGTTTCTGCTCAATTTAAAATCATACTTGAAGGCCTTCTGTGTGAATGTGACTAAATGTGAGGAGAAAAGGTGAGACTCCTAAGGCCATTAATTAGCATTCATTTAAAAGAAGGAGCAGCCACCTGATTTTTAATAGAACCTTTGATCCATGAATTTACTATACAGTATTAAGTAATGTCTGGTTTCGACGGTTTCTATTCAGCTGCTGGAAGTTTTGTAGCCAGCTGAGGAGGAAGGACGGTTAAAACATGGCAGTAATAACAAGAAACACAATAAATAAAGGGAAGAATCACAAAAGTAAGATGACCCTGTGCTACAAACTATCTCTTGGATCTTAAAAGTTTGCAATCTGATGCATCCCCTCCTCAAGTCATTATGATGATTTAATTGATTTATAAGATAACATTACCTGTGTCCTAATCATTTTAAAGGGCAACATAATACCAAGAATTATAGACGAACAACGAGTGTGTTCTTATTTATGAAGTGGTATATCAAAATGACTTGTATTCATACACTACAGAATATTATGATACCTCTCCGCATTACTCACGACTTAGTCCTTCTAAAACTGGGGTGGTTTCTGTACAGGTTAGCGAATCAGATGTTTTTTGTATTTAGTTTGACATTGCAGGGATGAAAGTTATTTCATTATATAATTTAACACTGAAAGCAAGTGCTTAAATAATTGTGTTCATGTGCTTTAAAGTTAATTAGATTAACCAGTTTGATTAATTTATTAAATAATTACTCAGGACCTTTAAATACATTAAAGGTAATACAGATGTAAAATATTGTTTTGTCCACCAGTTTTTTATTGTGGGCTACCAGAAAGGAGACCATATATGGCTCTTTACTTTACACAGAAAATGAGTTTTATGAAATTAAACAGAAACACCTGAGAGAGTAAGCAATATTTC
Source organism: Orestias chungarensis (assembly GCA_032876305.1). Taxonomy (NCBI): domain Eukaryota; kingdom Metazoa; phylum Chordata; class Actinopteri; order Cyprinodontiformes; family Cyprinodontidae; genus Orestias; species Orestias chungarensis. The sequence continues at coordinate 1,062,485 of JAVLVB010000103.1, read as the reverse complement.
AGGTTAGCCACAAACTTATCAAAACAAACTTTACACAACCACAACCATACAAAGCAAACACACAGGAATCCAAGGAGGAATAGGGTGAGCTGCAGTTTGGCAGTTTATAATATGCAGGCAGACAACAGGCCAACCAGAAGCACCTGCTGCCAGAATGAACTGCCAAAACAAATTAGGACTCGTCAGCCTCGGCTACGTTCACAAAGCAGGTCTTGATGCCCCAAGGAGGATGGTAAAGAAAGGTCAGGGAGAAGGTTAATCATATCCTAACATGGTAAATATTAAATAATTCTCTACTAGTAACAGAATGTGAAAGGCCCCACCAAAGATTATGATGTATTTGCCCAGGCAAAGCTGTAAGCTGTTCTGGACCTTGCAATCCTTCTTTCATTCTTTCTTTTCATCTTCTTTTCTTTTTCGACTTAAACTCACTTCCATTTTATTTTTATTTTTTTATTAGGTGTCAAATTAATTACATTAGAAAACTAACTTTTTTCAGCTTTAGTCAGATTTTAATGTCAGGGGCTGTCATTTAGAGTCCCTGACATTAACTTAACTCACACTCTGTAAGTTTATACCATAAATCATTTATGTAGGTAGAGTCGTCAGAAATAATGGAAAAAATACTTTTTTAAGGGCACTTCATTAACAATAAAGAAATCCAAACTAAGATCCTGCTTGTGATATATTTTGTTTTAGACATCAGCTCAATGTCAGATAAATTGTATCCCAAGAAAGGGGGAACATAAATCTCACTAGAGCTTTTGTCTCTGGATTGAGATATCCTGTAGAGAAGAAAATGAAGGTCAGGGAAGCTTGAACACACTTTGTTATTGAGCAAAAAAGACTCCTTTCTCCAACCTTGGTTGTGTTTCCCAGGATAAATCTGTAAGATTGTTTGTGTTCGCACTCAGCGCGCGTGTTGGGTTTGATTACAGATAATGAATCACTTTGCATAGCAAGTGTTTAGAAGTGGAGGGCTGTTCAGTCTAAAACAACCTCTTGTTTTGTCTAAACAGAAGCACAAAGGAAAAAAATGAAAGTGGGATGAAATCCGGCATCTTAAATGATAAGAAAAGAGGAAAGACTCAGAACTTAAAAGATGTTGGTGTTTGAAAATGAAGCGTTGACAGCACACTGGAAAAAGGTTCATCAGAGATTCCTCTGACTCAGAAGATTACAAGATGTGTGATGTGTTTCTGGCAGCCGTGACCCATTTTTGCACTGAAGCAAGAGTGATCAAAAACCTTAGAACAAATATGCTTGCTTTCAGGCTTTTCTGCCTATCTTGCAAGCCTTGACTTCCTGTTCGAGGAAATGTTTGGCCCATCCCACACAGCCATTACGGACCAACCGACATGTCAGTGCACCACACAGAGTCACACTAATGCCTTGAGGTCCCATCGATCCACGATTCCCTGAAGTTAATGTAGTAATGCACAGTGGTTTAACATTACACTAGAAGTCAAATGTTGGCAGTACACTTATTTCTGATTCTTCGTAGTGGAGCAGTTGTTGGAAACTTGTAGGAAAAAGGTCCCAATGTAGGTCTGAGATCTTTCTGCATGGAGTTAGCATGGCTGCCTTAGTCTGATCACATTAACTTTCTCCTACTATTCAAAAACATGCATACTATCATCGTTTGTTCTTGGAAGTGAATGTTTGAGTGCATGGTTGTGAGTTTATGTGTTGCTGTGTATCAGCAGGTATCAGGAGTGTAGTGGACAGGTAGGTTGTGCGGTGTGTATTCTGAACCCAGTCTATAACCTAATGAGGACAAAGGAACTGGTGATGGACTTTAGAAAACAGAAGAGCTGTCTGAACACTCTCGTCATCACAGGATCATAGGTGGATACTGTGGAGGGCTAAAATTTAGACACTTAGTGTCCACACAGACAATATACTGGACTGATGAAGAACAATAAATGTCTGAGCCAATACTTCCTCAGGAGGCTCAGATCCGTCCTGCTGATGTTCTATCACTTGGTGGTAGCCAGTGTCATCTTATACACTGTAGTGTTCTGAAGACTACTAACACTAACAGACGTAAGTTGTTATGTTTGGACCAGAACCTCTAAAATGAAACAGCTTAGTCAACTCTTTAAACTGGATTGTGACAAAGTAAAGCAACTTGGTCTTATTTTTGATCAGGATATGTCTTTCAAGTCCCATATAAAACAGGTCTGTAAGATTTCCTTCTTCAACCTTAGGAATATAGCAAAAATATTCTCTCTAGGACTGATGCTGAAAAACTAGTCCATGCAGGAGGTTCGCAAAATTCAGTTAAAAGTCTTCAGTTGGTCCAAAACGCTGCAGCCAGAGTTCTGATAAAACTGAAAAAGAGAGATCATACTCCCCAATTTTAGCTTCCCTTCATTGTGTCATGATCTGTGTTTTTACGTTTTTCCGTTTACTATAGTTGTCTTGTTTTGTTTTATTATTATTATCTTTACTATTTGTTATTATTTTCTCTAAGTTATTTTTTATATGGCTGAGTTTTGTTTGTGTTCTCTAGTTTTGTCATAATGTGTGTTTTGTTTGGTTCTGTTTCCTCTCTGTGTCTCGTCACTCCGCTTTCATTCACAGCTGTCTGCAATAATTCACTCCCCTTCTCAACCAATCACACCCCGGTTCTCACTATTAAAGCCACATGCAATCATGCACTCACCGCTGGATCGTCTGTTGTTTTCCCCTGCTTTTCCTCGTTGCTCCTAGCC